>APFE030276196.1:35435-130661 GCA_000404065.3 Pinus taeda | reverse complement strand
CAATCCCTCAATACAGCTCACAGACTGAATAGACACAAGATATGCCTTCCTCCAATCCTCCAAGCCTCCTATTTCCTTGCGCAGTTTCTCCTGGGGTCCAGTGCTGCCACCTGTGTGAATTAGCCTCATCACACACTCACCAAACTCAGAAGTAACTGTGCAATCTCCAATGAATGAATTCCTTCTGCATGCAAGAGATATCCTCAATGGAATATTCCTGGAAATGATAGTACATTGTTCCATCATCTGATCTCAACCAGGTCTCTGTCTGAAATGACATGCATGAGTTATTTATGAGATAATATTCAGTTATCTGAAGTGCAACAATTACACCCATGCATGCATTAACTAATTGAATCCACAATCAGTTCCACAAATTGTTGGAACTAATCTAACTGGACTTAACTCAGTTAACTGAGCTAACTAATTACAACTCAAAGTACAACTCATCCTGATCTCCTTTAATCAAGGGATAACTTCCTTAATCAAGGGGAAATTATTGATGTCTTACATAGACTTCATGTTGTCTACAACTAATTAACTCAAGATGATTAATTAAATCTATTTTACAAACACATGCTAAGATCAAATTCGAATTTTAATTCTCAATTTTAGTTTAGGGACTAACTAAAATTGGAATGTATCCCGAAATTCTATTTATAGCAGTGTTATTTTTAGCATTTCTTGTTGCTATTTTCAACAAGGACAAGTACTAATTCAAGGCTTCCAATATATTCTTCAACAAGTCCTGATGGATTTTTTTCTTTCAACAATGCTTCTATGATGCTTTAAGGATGCCTTGCATAATGCTTTAAGATCTTCTACTACAAATGCTCTCCATGATTCTTCTTTGTCTGATTGATCAAGGTTAACTTCAACATTTCTAGAATGTCTCTAAAAGGCTCTTCGTTTCTTTGCCAACAATCTTATTCAAGACTACATCATTTGTGTTTCAACAAGGTTGCTTCAAAAGGTTGTCTTCAAGTCTGCTACAAAGGTCTATCCGAAATCAACTCAAGGTGACTGCGCCAAAAATGTTTCTAGGTCTAGCTTAATATTTATTTTCAAATCAGTCCAAGGTATACAAACGAACGACTCCTCTATTCACCAAAGACTTCTTCAAAGAGTACTCTCAATACATATGATTACAAGACTACTCATCAATATTTGGTCTACTTTAATTTCTCAAGTTCTGGATAATGGATATTGTACAAGCTTATGCCACAGTCAAATGTCGCAAGTTTTGTCTCCAAGATTCAAGTTGTTGTGCCTAAGGTCTAAAGTAATCTAAGATCTAATTACAACAAAACCAAGCCCAATCAAGATCTACAAGAAGGACTTTACTATAAAAATAATCTCAATATTGTTCCTCAAACTAATGTCTACAAATGCACTTCACTGCAATTCACTCCAAAATTATGTCTAGAAGTTTGCAACCTGATCCAAGGTTCTGAAATGGTTCCACAGCTTTACTGGATGTTCTCCACAATCCACATAAGTATTTTCCAATGAGAAGTATATGCATAGATTTGAACACAAATATTTTCCACGGGTACAATAGAACAAATCTTAAAGATGTGAAAGATCTACTTTTGCATAAATGTCTAAAAAATGTCTTAATGTATGTCCCCAAAAGAAAAAAAACACAAGGTCAAAGCTCATGCTTTTTACAGAGCCAAAATGTACAAGTCCATTATAGACCTTCCACACGGTCGAGTTATAGAGAATTTGTCTTCACTTTTCTTCACATATTTTTCACAACAAAGAAATTTGTCCACCCAACACAGGTTTTTTTCGTTAGCCCTCCTTATGGTTGCGACTACCTCAAATACTTCTATGTATTCTTGATAAAACTTCCCTAGCCTGAAATGGGGAATTCGACCTTGTATATATATAGTTGTTTCAACCTAGAGTGAAGGGTTATGTCGATTGGTAATGGAACCAACTTGTGGTTCAACCGACCTATGGATTTATTATTTATTGTTTATTTTTTCATAGTTGCGCATACATCATATAAGGTAGTTGCCCCTTATTATGGTGTTTGTGATCCTTAATTTTCTTAGCTTCATGCTTGAACAGTTGAACTTGTTCTCATAATTATCTTGGTCATTATTGTCATCGTTGCTTACTATTATCATATTCCATTCTTTTATTTCTTGCAGCCTTTCGGGTCTCTTTTGTTATGGCATTTTCCATACACCAAGGGCTTTCATATAATGCTTCTTTCATGATGCATCATCTCATCCTCATGTGTACATCAACCTACAACCACACATCTGTTGATTTGGGGTAGCATCGGATGTGTTCTGGCCATGAAAATTGGTGGAGAGACTAAAGCACATGAGATCTCCAAGACCCAAAAATGGTTTGGGCAGATTCTAACCGGTTTGGGAGATATTAAAATATTTCTAAGTTTAGACTTCTGTGATCCATAATGTTTAGAAGAGATTTTTTCGGAGAGATCACATTGAACAATTTTTTGGAGCCAACGTTTCGAACCCTCTACTGTGGTTCATTATCAGGGCAAAGGTGGAGTATTTGATCTAACATTAACAATATATATGTGTGTGTGTGTGTGTATGCTTCAGAGAAAACAAGGAAAAACAGAATGATTCGTAAGAAAGTCAAAAAAAAAATATAATATAATATATTATAATAATAATATATATATTATTATATATAATATATATATTTTTAAGGTCAAAATAAAATAAATAAACATTCAAAAATGCTAAATTTATGGAGAAAAGAAAGGAAGTTCAAAAGCAGAATCCAATATAAATATTAAAAAATATAGGATCAATGAATAAAATATTAATATAAAAAATTAAATAAATAAAAAAAAATAAAATCTATAAATGAAAATTAAATGAAAATGGAGAGTAAGAATATGTTAATTTCCAAAAAAAAAAGATAAATTATAATAAATTAAATAAAAATGGAGAGTCAAGAAATATGTAATTTCCAATAACTAAAAATAATAATATAATAATAATAATAAGAAATATTTAATTTCTAAAAAAAATTGTTTTAGGAATGGAGAGCAGGGATCCTAGTTGCTGCTAATTTTCCAGCCTTCATCCTTATTCATATTGTTACCATGCTCCTCAATTTCTAAAGCCTCCCTGAACTTCCTATGATGGAAGTGATCAATTTTGGCTAAAACACATGAATCTTCAATATATATGTGGTGTTTAGTATTAGACGTGTGCTCAGCTAAGGCAGACGAGTGGGATCTATTATGCCTAATATTTGTCGCATGCTCCTGGATCCTTTGTTTGATGGAATGACCCGTTTCTCCAATATAGGGTGTTCCATAAGAGCAAGGGACTACGTAAACACCTTTCATATATTTGGGGTCAACAGGATCCTTGATTGACTTAAGGGAGCTACGGATAGTGCTGAGGGGCTTAAAGGAAGCATGCACCTTATTCTTACTCAGAATGTGTGCGATCTTGTCACTGGTTCCTTGTATAAAAGGAAGATGCACACAGTTTGCAAAACACGGGGATCCTTTTTTGGCTTAGGTCTACGGCTATATTTGGTACCTAGTTCTCTATTATAGCCATTATCTTCAAAAACTTCAAGCAGATGGGATTTTTCACTTTCAAATTGACTCTCATTAAAAATCCTCAAAGTTGTAATGGCTAAGGTGTTGAGAACACCAAATTTCTGAGCAGGATAGTGATGGGAGCTAGCATGAAGGTACTGCTTAGTATGAGTTTTTTTACATAAACCTGGTGAGAAAAGGTACCATCCCCCTTTTTAGAGATAAGTACATCGAGGAAGGGAAGACTACTGTTGAGCTCAGTTTCCATAGTGAACTTAATCGACTTAGATTGACTATTCAGATGAGAAAGAAAGGAATCAAGTGAGCCACGCCCATGTTGCCGATCAATGAAGGTATCGCCGACAAATCTCTTCCAAATTTTAGGGTGAAGGGGGGCAGAGGCAAGGGCTTTAGTTTCAAATTCTTCCATGAACAATTTTGCGACTGCGGGAGAGAGTGGAGAACCCATAGCTACTCCGTATGTTTTCTCATAGAATTCTCCTTGGAAACTAAAGAAAGTGGAGGTAAGGCGAAGGCCTACCAACTTAGCAATATCAGGATCGATGATGCGATTTATAACCTCCATAGCCTTATTAATGGGAATATTAGTATAGAGAGAGACCACGTCAAAGCTCACAAGAAAATCATCAGGGTCAATTTTACTACCCTTAAGTTCCTTAACAAAATACACAGAGTCCTTAACGAAGGAATTAGTATGGCCCACAAGGGGCTTAAGCTTATGAGCTAAGAACTTAGCAAGAAGATAAGTGGGTCCTCCTATTATGTTGACAATAGGTCTAAGGGGAACCTCATTTTTGTGGACTTTGGGAAATCCGTAGATCCTAGGGGTGAGGGGGTTGCTAACAATAAGCTTCTTCTTCAGGGGGCTAGGGATATTACTAGCATTAATAACACGAGAAACCTCATTAGAGATTTTCTTAATAGGGTTCTTATTTAATTTCTTATAGCTCCCACTATTAAGGACATGATCCAACATTTTATTCTGGTACTTAGTTTTATCAAGGATCACAACAGCTCCCCCTTTATCGACTTTAAGAACAACGACATCAGGGTCATTGTTCAAGGCTTCAAGGGCTTGAAAGTTAGGCTTAGAAAGGTTGCTTTTTGGCGGCCTTGCTTTCTTAAGAACCATAGTGCAGTCCTACCTAATGGATTCTTTAATGTTAACATGCAAGTCCTTAATCCCAAATTCGATATTGCAAATAATATCTTCTAGAGGAATTTTCCTAGGAGCAAGAGAGAAATTCTGACGTTTCTCCAAAAGACGGAAATTAGAAGAATCAAACTCTTTGTTAGAAAGATTAAAAACTTTTTTATTAAATTTATGGGAGTGAGAAACCTCCAAATTCTTAAAAAACTTATTATTATTACAAAAAGAGAACTTAAGAGGGGGCCGAGAGTTATATGAGGGGCACCTAAAATTATAACTGTTAGAAGGAGCGGGAGGGGAAGCAACTCTACAAGAGGGTGGGATTGTATATTGGTTAGAAGAAGCGATATGGGAAGCGACTCTACAAGAGGGCAAGATTGTCGGATTGGACGAAGAGGGATGGGACGAGATAGGAGCAAGGGATTGGGAGGAAACCAAAATCTGAGCGGTGGAAAGGGGGTTGTGGAGAGGCGTTGAACCATGATCGAGGGGAGGGCTGGAATCTAGCATGGATGTAAGCGCTGACAAGGTCGAGGTTAAGGGTTTAGATAGAGGGGGGTCAGAGAGGCAAGACCATGTAGCGAAAGGAGACTCGTATAAATAGGGAACAGAAGTCGGTGGTTCATCACTGGGGAGAATACAAGGATCAGTCGATAACCCATTCCGCAGAGGAGTTAACGTCGAGTCCGAGGAAGGTCAGTCACCGGAGGGATTAGCAGGTCTAAGAGAAACAATCCTCTCAGATGAGGGCCAAGAATAAACGCAGTTGCTGGGGGTGGAAATCCAGGCAGTTACCTAGGAGAAAGAATGAAGGTTTTCAAAACGAGAAATAAAACTATCCGAGGACTCCAAAGACTTGGAAAAGTTCAGAGCAGCGGGTGGAATCCCACCAGGGGAATTCTCTGAAGCGGAATGAGAAGAAGAAGCAATAAAATCCTCATCAGAAGAAATCTAGGATTCGATTTGATCTCTCTGAAAAATCTCTTATCGATATTAAAATAATTAATATTTTAATGGAGTTCCCAAGTCTAAACTTAGGAAAAATAAAATATTAATGGGTATAAATATAAAATTGAGTTAGAAGGGTCCAAAAGTCATGGATCGAGCCAAATCTAATCTTAGTCATTGATTAGAGATTTAATCTCAGTCGTTGATGGACCAACGAGAAAAGTATAAGAAGTGGCCTGAGGGTCAATTGGAGGATACACTGAGGGAGACCAGTCAGTTCGATTTTTGGAACGGGGTTAGCTGACAAATTCAAACTAGTGGTCTAGAGAGCAGGAGGAGGCAGCAAGTATGGAACAGAGAGTCGAGAGCAGCACCAGAAGACCAGCTCAGAGGTTGGAGAGGCAAACAGAGAGCCTCTCAGGAAGACGCAGAGGCAGCAGCAGACTACGCAGTCACTGGAGGGCCTGCGTGGGTAATGCAGAGAGGCCTAGTGCTGACACAAAGTGTCTGGGAGCTACACATAGGTCAGCCAAGCTGACGCTGAGACTGGGAGAAATTGCTGGATAATTTTTCTCTCTATTGGGTAAGCCAGTTTGGCACCCTATTGTACTAAAGAATTGTTGAATAACAAAATCCTCCCTTGTTGCACCGGTTTTCCCACAATGGATTTTTCTGGGGATTGTCGTCCACAAATATCTGTGTCGATGTGTTGATTCTTGTGCATGTGTTTGTTTCTGTATTATGGTGTGATATCTACAGTAGAATTTATTTTAATGTTTATTGATGGAATTTCATAAATAACTTATTGGAAAATAAGTAGGTAAAGTAAATCAATTGTTGCAGCAATAGAATTTTCACATGGTATCAGAGAAAGTAATCAGAGACATGAAGGGAAAATTAATTATGGGTCGAGACCATGATGCAGAGGCATATACAACAGGAGACTTGCACAAATTTTCAAAAAATTGCACAAGAGAAAGTGATTTTGATTTCTTTGTGTTGGCTTCTAGGATGGAAGAAGAAGTGGCTTGTATGACTAGTTCTACATCATCAAAGGTATGGTATATTGACATTGGAGCCTCTTGGCATATGACAGGAATCCGAGAATGTTTCTCAGATTATTGGGAGGAGAAAATGAACTTTTAGATCACCATGGGGGAAAAGGCAAAGTGTATTCCAATAGGGAAGGGTACCATAGTTTTTCAAACAGAATCGGGAGAGCAGTTTCGTGCTACCAATGTGTTGCATGTACTAGGATTAGGGATGAACTTACTTTTAGTGTCACAATTTCAAGGCAAATTCTATGACATCTTCTTCATCAAGGAGAAAGTATACGTCAAACACCCGAGCTGGAAAAAGAAAGTGTAGATCGGGATCAAAAGTAACAAGTTGTATAGACTACAACTAGAATCACCAATGGCAGTAATAGGCAGTCATGGAGACAAACATTTGAACGAACTATGGCACAGAATAATGGGACATTTGCACCATGGGGCTCTAAGAATTCTCAGGAGCACTGTAACAGGAGTTTCGGATCTTAGTATGGAATGAGATGATGTGTGCAGAGGATGTGCTCTAGGAAAGTATGCCAAAGCAAAATTTCCTAGAAATAAAACAAGTCCAAGAGTGTACTAGGATTGATACACTCAGATATATGTGGACCCATGTCCATTAAATCTCTTAATGGTGTTGAGTACTTCCTTACCTTCATTGATGACCACTCAAGGAAAACTTGGATTTATATTCTAAAAACCAATGACGAGGTTTTTTGTCGATTTAAAGAGTTCAAGGCTCTGGTGGAGAATCTGACTGGGAAGAAAATAAAAGTTTTATGCATAGATAATGGTGGAGAGTATGCCAATAAGGACTTCACTGAGTTTTGCACTAAGGAGGGCATCAAAAGAGAGTGGACAACTCCTTACAATCGAGAGCAAAATGGAGTAGCAGAAAGGAAGAACATGACTATTGTAGAAGCATCTAGGTCCATGATGTATGATCAGGATATGCCAAAATTCCTGTGGGTGGAAGCATGCAACACAACAGTCTATATTTAAAACATGACTCCTCATTGGGCATTCAGCAAGATTACTCCAGAGAAAGTTTTCATAGGGAAAACGCCTGAAGTTAGTCATTTAAGGATATTTGGGAGTTTAGCATATTGTCGCATACCCGAGGAAAAGAGGAAAAAGTTGGATCAAACTATGGAAAAAGGGTATCTAGTGGGATATAAAAAGAATGCTAAGGCATACATAATCTATCTTCTAGGGAGCAGGAAGGTAGTGGTTCGACAATATGTGAAGTTCATGGAGGACAAGGATTTCATAAAATCTCGTGAAATGCCTTCCGAGGAGCAGTCAAAAGAGGAGTCATTGGTTAAACCTCTTCAACTAACGGAAGTAAAGAATTTTTCCTTGGGTCAGGAAGATTCACAGGATGAGGAGGAGCTAACAAAAGCACCGGTTGGCGGAGGAAGAACTAGCAGGGAACTTCGTCAAATTCTGCGAGATGCATAGGACTTCATCGGTGCGCCAAGAAACGATAAGAGGGAGCGAAAATAGCCAGATAGATATCATCCATTAGTACCTCAAGCTGGGGAGACTGCCAGTTTCCAAGAGGCAACTCAACATCAAGTTTGGCTAGATGTGATGGTAGAGGAGTACAACTCCATAATGGTGAAGGATGTTTGGGAGGTAGTGTCAAGACCTCAAGACAGATTAGTGGTATGTTCGAGATGGATCTAAAAGATCAAATACGTTGTAGATGGTAGTGTAGAGAAATATAAAGCCAGGTTTGTGGCTAAGGTGTATGCTCAGAAGGAAGGAATTGACTACAAAGAGACTTTCACCCCGATATCTAGGTATACATCTATTAGAACCGTGATATCTCTTGCAGCATGGATGGGGTGGGAGATTCATCATATGGATGTCAAAACGACATTTCTAAATGGGGTGATAGAAGAAGAGGTATACATCGAACAACCAGACGGCTTTGAGACACATGGAAGAAGTCTCATGTATGTAGGTTGAATAAAGCCTTGTATGGGCTAAAACAGGCACCTAGAGCATGGTATGGTTAAATCGATGGCTACTTGCAAAAGATGGGATTTGTTAAGAGTGATGCAGATCCAAATCTCTACTATCTAGTTGTAGAGAATGAGCTGATAATGTTAGTATTATATGTGGATGATCTCTTTCTGACAGGATCATCCAGGCTCATCAAGGACTACAGGAAGAATATGGGCACATAATTCGATATGAAGGAATTGGGACAAATGCATTATTTCCTAGGGTTGGAAGTTTAGCAGCAAAAGGGAGAGATATTCCTTAAGCAAGGGAGATATGCTACAGAAACCCTAAAGAGATTCAAGACGGAGGAATGTAGACCCATGGCTACTCCAATGATCACCAACTGGAAGAAGATTGATGCATCAAAAGACAAGGATGTTGATCCCACCTTATACAGGTAGCTCATAGGGTCCCCGATGTATCTAGTCAATACCAGGCTAGACATTTGCTACGTTGTCAACACCCTCAGCCAATATATGGGTGAACCGAAGAGGGCACATTGGGCAGCAGCCAAACATGTTCTCAGGTATTTACAGGGAACAGTCGATTATGGACTCTTGTACACCAGGAGTAAGCATATCATATTGAGTGGAATTACTAAGGCAGATTGGGAAGGAAGTTCAATGGATCGGAAAAGTACCTATGTTTCAACATTGGATCGGGAATGACATCTTGGTGTAGTAGGAAACAAAAGGTTGTGGCTCTGAGCTCATCTTAGGCAGAATATATGGCGGCGAGCACAACTTCGTGTGAGGCCATATGGCTCAGAAAAATGCTAGTGAACCTATTCCGAAGAAAAATGGAGGCAACCATGATCATGTGCGATAATCAGAGTTGCATCAAGCTCTTTGAGAATCCAGTGTTTCATGATTGGTCAAATCATATTGATATCCAGTGTCACTTTGTCAGAGACTGTGTCCAATGAGGAAATGTACAGTTGAGCTACACTCCTACAAGAGAATAGGTGGCAGACATCCTCACCAAGGCCCTTGGAAGAACAAAGTTTGATTATTTCAAGGAAAATATGGGGATGGTCAAGAATCCATTTTAGTAGTAGAAATGGGGGTGATGTTGCAGTGCGATAACAGTCGGCAATAGCATGGTGCAATGTGGAAAAGGGAGTTGCAGTGCAGATGTAATGTTGGAACAAAGGACTAGCAACAGCAGAGATGCAGAGGGAGTTGCAGTACAGATGCAACTATCGCAGTGGCAGGACCATGGACAGTAGTACAAGATGCAGCAGTGCAGAGTATGTTGGGCAAGGAGGTTTAGCATCAGCACAGGGATCGATGTTGGATGATACTCAGTGAGGAGTATTACTAGAGCACAGTCCTTGCTAAGAGGGAATGTTGATTTCGGGTAGCATCGGATGTGCTCTAGCCATGAAAATTGGTGGAGAGGCTAAAGCACATGAGATCTCCAAGACCTAGAAATGGTTTGGGCAAATTCTAACCAGTTTGGGAGATCTTAAAATAATTAATATTTTTTATGGAGTTCCTAAGTCTAAACTTAGGAAAAATAAAATATTAATGGGTATTAATGTAAAACTAAGTTAGAAGGATCCAAAAGTCATCGATCAAGCCAAATCTAATCTTAGCCGTTGATTAGAGATTTAATCTCGGTCGTTGATGGACCAACAAGAAAAGTATAAGAAGAGGCTTGAAGGTCAGTTGGAGGATACACTGAGGGAGACCAGTCAGTTCGATTTCTGGAGCAAGGTTAGCTGAGAAATTTGAACTAGTGGTCTCGAGAGCAGCAGGAGGCAACAAGTACGAAACAGAGAGTCAATAGCAGCACTAGAAGACCAGCACAGAGGTTGGAGAGGCAGATGCAGAGCCTCTCAGGCAGACGCAGAGGCAGCAACAGACTGCACAGTCACTAGAGGGCCTGCGTGGGTGACGCAAAGAGGCCCAGTGCTGATGCAGAGAGGCAAGGGCTGACACAGAGTGTCTAGGAGCTACGTAGAGGTCAGCCAGGCTAACATTGAGACTGGGAGAAAGCGCTGGAGAATTTTTCTCTTTGTTGAGTAAGTCAGTTTGGCACCCTATTGTACTGAAGAATTGTTGAATAATAAAATCCTCCCTTGTTGCACCGATTTTCCCACATTGGGTTTTTCTGGGGACTATTGTCCAAAAATATCTGTGTCGATGTGTTGATTCTTGTGCATGTGTTTGTTTATGTATTATGGTGTGATATCTACAGAAGAATTTATCTTAATGTTTATTGAAGGAATTTTTTAAATAACTTATTAGAAAATAAGTAGGTAAAGTAAATTAGTTGTTGCAGTGATAGAATTTTCACAACATCCACTTTCCTTGTGCTTTTCTACACAATTGTCCTTGCTCCAACATCATAGATTGATAAATACAACTTGAGTTGTGCTTTACCAAAATATTTGACCAAATGTGAAAAGATCATATTTCAAGGGCTTCGTTTATGTGCAAAGACTTAGGGTATGCATATATGTTTAAGGCTTTAGGGCATGCTTCAACATAAATTGCTCTAGGGTTTGATCCTAGGGTTTGTCGTCATTAATGACACATGGGGCTAGCTTCAACAATGTTATACATAACATCATATTGACATCAATGACAACCTTATCCAATAGGATCAAAGACTCATATATTTTATTTGTATGTTCACATATCTACATGGAGCGAAATGGGCTATTTAATAGGCTCTCAAAAGTAGGTTTGACTATGGATCAAGGTCTCTGGCATATCCAGGAGTAGCATGAAGATTCCTCCTATGAGAAATATCACAGGTCGTACAGAAAACAGATAGCATAGGCCAAAACGACTTAATTTTTCGTATGAACACTTCACATAAAATTTACATTAAATCATAAATTACATATGATAGTCTATTCTATGAAAGGGTGAAAACAATTGTTTTTTTACCAACTTTTGTATAATGTGATCTATGTAGCAATTTCTAAAAATATTGAGACAAATATGGAAAGATGTATCATGCAAAAGCATGCTATCTCATTGTACATATACTCAAAAATTTCTCTTGGAATACACTTGAGGTTTTAATTGCAAAATGTAATTTTGTATCATTTTATAAATGAATAAAATTATGGTTTTTTTCCTGTGGGGAAAAAGAAAGAACAAGACCAACATATATGGTATTAATGGCTTTTTTAAATAGAAAAGTATTATTTTATATCTCGGTCCATTTTTACATAGGAATTGATAACACATTATGGGGATATTAAGAGCAATACATTCTTCATTCAATTGGTAAATCATTGACAAAATGGTCTAGTTGCAGAGCACATTCAAAATTTCTAAAATTTTAGTCTTGGAGTAGAATATGTCAAAGGATAAATTGTTAGACCTATTTATGGGAACTTTAAAAGAAAGCATCCAACATGAGGTGTGTCTGTTTGAACATAAATTATAGAGCATGATTTCAGTTTAATAAGAAAAATTACAAGTAAAAATATGACCACTGGAAAATTGGTCTCTAATAACTATAGAGAAAATCATGCTCCCTTTCCTAAATCGACAAGGTTGACTCCTCAGAAAATGGATGAAAGAATAGGAAAGGGACTACGTTTCAATTGTCACAAGAAGTATAGTAAGGGGCATAAATATAGTGAGAAAAAAATATTCTACATGTTAGTGTCGATATCTTCATCCCTCCGTCAGAGATCAAATCCTCTTATTGCATTGCATATTAGGTGTCCTGCTCAGTCAACTGCATTCCATTAGGAGCATGGATCATCTGACGGTAGTGGCTTGTTGTACAGTTTCCCTCATGTCCTTTACCTGCTGACCTATTTTTATTCATCAAAATCATATGCAGTCACATTTTTGTCTTTAAAAAATTCAAGAGTCATTCTTTTAGGGTTTCATTGTCATTAGGTCTAGGGTTTCATCAAAAAGGGTTTTCAAAATGTCCAATAATATCCAACAGGCACATGAGGAAGTTCCAGTACTAATAACTTTTATAAAAAAAATTGCTCAGAAATGTATTTTTCCACAGAGTATTTCAGGTTTTATTGTATAAATTCATGTATTTTCAGTTCTTCATATGTAAATCACTTCAGTGGAAACCCTGGTCACCTTGCCAAGCTTCAGCTGCTCCATCCCCTGCAAGGCAAACAAAAAATCAAGTCATTCAGTTCATCAAAGGCACAAATAAAGTAAACTGCCCAAAAACAGAGTTGAAAAAGTAAGTCACATTGCAAACAATATAAAAGTGGGTTTTATGAAGGAAAAATCAAAAGCTCTTGTATATAAATCATCTTTACAATTCAAAAGCTCATTGGCACTCAAAGAAGAAAGATTGAGCAAAGTGAAGGTCGTGTAGGAGAAAGGAAGCAAAATCGCAGCAAAGAGTTCCAGTTTTGGAGGCGCAACGCATAGGGCCGTGATTTTCAATGTTATTTTGTACTGGCACGGCGCACACAGGAGGCACGACGTGTTAGGCTTGAGGCGCGGTGCATAGAGCTGCCAAGCCCGATTCGCTTAAAAACTCCCTCAAATTGCCAAAATATCTCAACTCTTCTAGTGTGCAAGTAAGTCAAGATCTTTTCCTTTCTAGTGAAGGAGTTTTTCTTAAAGTTTATGGTGGTTGTGTAAAAGAAAATCCAAACCCTAATATCTTGCAATTTCTTAAAATCCATTGCCTAGGGTTTTGTACTTGTCATTTTGCTGCCAAGTTCATTCTACCACTCCCTCACTTTTCACTCCTCCATTTAATTTCTCAGCTTATCCACCCATTCCCTAACTCCCATATTCAATCATCCCTATCCCCAATTCCCATTTTCCCAAATCCCTAATCCTAACTATCCCAAACCCTAGTTAAAAATTCCCAAAACCTAATTGTTGTCCCAAGAGCTTTATATCACCATTCAGTTGAGTGTACCATCATTCAGAGGGTTGTCATCATCATGTTAGGTTCCAATGGGTCATTTTACACCTTGTTCATGCTTCAGTTGTGCCTAGGTAAGGTTCATTTCCCTCTCCTAGGGTTTTGAAGGTAATTTCTCTTGGATGATCAAAACATCAGAAAAACTTGATCCTTAATGTTCATACACCTTCCCCTATCCTTAATGTACCTTATTAAACACTTCCCATCACTGATATCCCATAAATTTCTCATTTTCCCACAAACCCTAGTTTCTTGCTACAATTTGGCAATTTTCTGGGCTACGCCTGTGCTTTTCCCTTTTGGACCCCTTCCCCTCACTCAATATTTTAAATTCCACTTTCCCCTCTTTCCTAACATCCCTTCCTACTTCCCGATCATGAGCGTTCTCTCCAAATCCATCTAGATTTCCTCATATAAGATTCTCTGTTTCCTCAGCAATGTAAAGCATGCGGCAGCTTTTTTGCCGCCCTAAATAAAATTATCCATTACTGTAAAAAAAAAAAACATCCCTTCCTACTTCCCAAAATTTCCTCAAGAATTTAGGAGCCCCTTATCTCCTTCCTTTCCCTTCATTTCGACAAATCCCCTGTTCCACACATCAGGGTATGTTTTACTCAAATGATGTTTCTGAGCAAGGAAAGATGAATTTGAAAAACCAGAGAGAGGTTTTTATCCATAATAAGCCAAGGAAGAAAAACCTCCTTCAACTTTTACACAGGTGTCATGGTTTTATAGCAATGTCAAAAATATAGTTGCCTCGGGAGAATTGATGCACCTCTGAAGTGACCTTGGGAAAATCAAGATTTATCCTAGCTTGGTTGGCCTAATGACTTTATTGATGAGTAAAATGATAACTCGACACAAATATATTTCCAATGAGCTATCCTGAGCTCAATTTGGGGTTGAGGAAGACCTTCAAAAGTTGACTGAAACAGCACACTGCCTTTAGGCAGCCTCATTTTGCACATTTTGACCAGTCTTGGGAGATTTGATTTTTGACAGGGAAAATGAACTCCAAATTGAAAATTTCCAATTGGGTTGGAAATTAGACTCAATAATATTTCCAAAGAGCTATCCTAAACCCAACTTGGACACAGGAAAGGCCCTCAAAACTGGTTTGCAAAAAGGCGCTACACATAAAAAATAAAAATAAAAATAAATAATAAATAAATAATATATATATATATTATATTATATATAAACAAAATTTTCTGCCTATGCTCCACGCACCTAGCACTCACTTTTGATGGAGCCTCCAAATGAAAAAAAATCAATATTGTTGGATTTTGCATGGAAAAATATGCTTGCCTACCCATGGACAAGAAATTTGGCCAAGTTTTGAGCCCTCAAAAAGGTCAAAAACACTCAAAAAATGACCTTACTGCCCCTATTTTGACACACAGGAAGCAGTCTTGGGAGATTTCATTTTTGATAGGAAAACGGAAACCAAATTGAAAAATTCCACTTGGGTTGGAAATTAAACAGGCAGACCTTTCCAACAAGCATACTTGTAGTGAATTTGGACATCGGGAAGGCCTCCAAAAGTGGCTCCAAACAGGCACTACGCATAGAGAATCAGGCGCGACGCATAGAGGAAATTTTGCCAGTTTGACCAAGTATTGCTCTGTTTTTCGCCCAGCTTTACGAGTTTCACTTTTTCATCTTCTTAATGTCAAATTGTGATGTAATTTAATTTACATTGATGGATCATGATGTAAACATGTCAAATTTTCACTTTTGTAGGTAGATTCAACAAAAAGTTGTTTGAAACTGAATGAATCAGTTCCCTTGTTTCTAGAGGAATGTTGTTCCACTGCCTAATTTCTAGTTCTCAGTTTACAATTAGTTGGAATAGCTCATAAACATGTGAGATCGACCCCTAGAGGCTAGGATGAGCTACGGTTTGTCTATATCTTATGTTTTTTTAGTCATTAGCATGGTTAGACTCTTGAGAAAGTAAGGAGCTTCATTGTACACTCATATCAGCATTTTGGCTAAGGAATTGAGACCAGGGTTTGCAGCACTCTTTGGGATCCCTGTGGCATGTTGTTTTGGTACAGTGATTTCTTATGTATTTGTGAATTTACTTATGTGTTCTGTATGTCATTTTCCCTGTTATTTCTTCTCAGCTAAATCAAACAAGAGTGTAAGTAGAATACATTGAAATTGTAGTGCTCTACTTGAAGTTTGATTTAGTTTCTTGATGTTTTCAACTGTTTGGAGAGGATCCATGGCTTCTCTTGCCCTCTTCAACTCCTCCTCTTTCTAATCCATCCATCTCATTTGATTTAGAGTGCCAAATTCAATTGCCTGCCTTGCCCCATTGAGACCTCTACGAAACTAAGCCTCATTCCCTGCACCCAAAATTTGCTTTTCCATTAGATCCCACAAACACATCATTTTATTCAATCAAACTTCTTTGCACCTATACCTAGCATAAGATCAGAAGCTATATCAGTCATCTCAAGCCCTTTGTGATTATAATTTGTTGAGATTGACCCGGAGAGAGCCCTCTCCTAACCTGGTAGAGCTAGCTACCAGGTTGAGCGTGGTTTGATGTTGGCCCCGGATCCTACCTTTTTTAGCCTGAGGTAGATTTAGGCTCTAACACTACATATACTGTGAAGATAAAGAACATCAAGAACTGGAAAATTCATAAGATCTACAGCTAAATGAAACTACTCCAACAATATCTTATCATGCATTGGCCAACATTAATACTCTACAAGCCCTCGAGATAGAATGATATATTAAAAAGTAAAATGTAATAGTATTGATTCATTCAGGTAGTACCCATAACTTCATCAATTGCAAATTGGAAAAACTTCTTAATTTCCTTGTATATACATTACCGTATTTTGAAGTAATGAGTTCAAATGGAGGTACCAAAAGTTGTTCAAGGAAGTGCCATAATATTAAGCTGAATATGCAGGAGTATTTGTTGGTTAATCCCATGTTTGCAATCTAAACGAGTGGTGCCAATATTTTTATTAGGAGTCAAATGGTTACAATCATTGGGGATAGTAGCCCTTAATTTTCAAGATCTTTTGATAATATTTTTCTATAAGGAAAGGAAATTGAGCTTTAAGGTATCCAAGGGAA
Source organism: Pinus taeda (assembly GCA_000404065.3). Lineage (NCBI taxonomy): Eukaryota > Viridiplantae > Streptophyta > Pinopsida > Pinales > Pinaceae > Pinus > Pinus taeda. Next base: position 113,941 of record APFE030276196.1, on the reverse strand, counting down.
ACCCAGTAAAACGAAAAGCTCTAATGGCATGACAAAATTGCTAAAAAAAGGTTACCAAAGTGTAATTACACAATTGTGTTCATTAGATGTAAAAACATCTATATCCTCTACTCTAGTGGATCTCCAAAATGTTATTAATAATCCTTCTAAGATATTTGGAGAGATACTTAAGGGTATTCAACCCACTCAAGGTCATGACATGTTACTCATTTGCAACCAAGAAGTGTACCACCTAACATTAGGCCTTATAGGTATCCACATGCACAAAAGAGTGAGATTAAGGGTATGGTTAAAGAAATTTTAGAGGTAGGCAACATAGTGCTTTATATTCACTAGTGGTGATGGTTATACAGAAGGATGGTTCATGGTGTATGTGTCCATATTATAGACAACTCAACAAAATGAAAATCAAAGATAAGTTTCCTATTCTTGTCATTCATGAGTTATTAGATTAATTTCATGGAGAAATTTTGTTCACTAATTTGGATCTTCTCTCTAGATATCACCAAATTAGAATGAGGCAAGAAGATGTTCCCAAAACAACCTTTAGAAGACGTGAAGGTCATTATGAGTTTTTTACTATGCCATTTGGACTTACAAATGCACCTTCAACGTTTTAAAGCTTCGTGAATTCTATTTTCAAACCCTTCCTTAGAAAAATTGTGTTAGTATTTTTTATGACATACTATTCAACAACAAATCTTGGGAAAAGTATGTACAACATGTCAACATGGTATTAACATTATTGGAAGAGCAACAATTATATGAAAATCCTTCCAAGTGTGCCTTTGGGGTTTTAAGAAGTGGAATATTTAGGTCATATTTATCACATGACGATGTCAAGATGGATACTAAATAAATCAAAGCTACAATGAAATGGCCAATCCTCAATACCTTCAAGAAACTTAAAGGACTTTTAGGATTGATATTATGTTACTACATATTTGTCAAGAACTATGGTTAAATAGTAGCACCTCTAACAAAATTATTGAAGTAGGAATGATTTTCTTGGAATAAAGAAGCAGCCAAGGCTTTTGAATAACTTAAAGAGGCTATGTGTGCAACTCCCATCTAGGCAACACTTGACTTCACAAAAAATCTTCATTATTTAATGTTCTGCCAAGGGCCATCGCATTGGTGTAGTTTTGATGCAAGAAGGAATACCCTTGCCTTTGAAAGCAACAAACTTAAAGGAAATAACCTACTCAGACCCATCTATGAAAAATAAATGTTGGTCATACTACATGTAGTTAAGAAAGTGCATCCATACCTAATAGGAAGACACTTCAAAGTAAAAAGAGATCATGATAGTATAAAGTACTTATTGGAGCAAAGATTATCTTTAGAAGAGCAGCAAAAATAGGTTACAAATATGTTGGGTTGTGACTTTGCAATTATCTACAAAAAGGGGAAAAATATTGTGGCAGATTCACTCTCAAGGAAAAAGGAAGACACAAATGGTTTACTATGCACTATTTCCTTTCTACAATCTGACTGGGTGGAAGAAGCAAGATATAATGGGAGCAAGATGAGAATATATGTAAGATAATTCAAAAGCTCAAGAAGGCCTTAATGCAATAGAAAATTTTACATGGAAAAATGATTTGTTATGGTATCAAGATCATTTACACTTATGTAAGAATTATCAATTCAAACATAATATCCTTTTGAAGTTACACACTTCTCCTATAAGAGGATATTTAGGGTTCCTAAAGTCATACCATAGGATTAAGAAACATTGTTTGGGAGAAGGTATTAAATCATATTTGAAAAATTGTGTGGCAGAATGTGAGGTATGCCAACAATATAAGGGAGATAAAATCATGACCGCAAGAGTCCTTCAACCATTAGCCATACCAAGTTAACATTGGTAAGATGTTTCAATGGATTTTATTACAGGTTTACCCAAATTTAAAGGAAAGAGTGTCATCGTGGTAGTGGTAGATTGAATGAAAAAGTATGCCCATTTTTTCTCTCTTTCTAATCCTTTTAAAGCAAGTATAATGGTAGAATCATTCGTGGAAATAGTCCAAAAGTTACATAGAACACCAAAGATTATTGTAAGTGATAGAGGTCCAGTTTCCATTGGAAATATTTGGACTAAATTATTTTCTTGGTTGGGTATTCAATTGGCTCATGGCTCATATTACCATCCTCAATTTTATGGGGAAAAGGAGATTGTGAATAGATCTTTAGAAGTATATCTATGTTGCTTTGCATATGATAAACATACACAATGGATTAAATGGTTTCCCTTGGTATAATGGTGGTACAACAAAACCTCCCATGCCTTGTTAAAAATGTCACCATTTATGGCACTTTATGGATATCATACTCCATCCATCACATCACCCTTGAAATGGACTATAAATTCTCAAACAATAGAGGACCACATACAACACCAATAAGAGGTTATTAAAATTTTGAAGGACAACTTGATTATGGCACAAAATAGGATGAAATAACAGGCAAATCAACATTGCAATAAAAGGGATTTTAAAGTGGGGGATTGGGTATCTCTGAGACTACAACCATATAAATAGATGTCCCTCAAGCAACAAAAGGAGGACAATAAATTAGCACCTAGGTATTATGTGTAACACCCCACCCCACATTTACCCACTTTTTACAAGCTCTCCAGGGTAAGCATGAACTAAGAGTTATTATGCATGACCCGAAAACCAAGTTCATGTCATGGAATTTTGGCCTAATATCCTAAAATTTATTGTAACATCCAAGTAATACCTGATCACTCCGATGTCAAGAAACATCCACTGATCATCTTTTCTTGGACTGGAACTGTTGTTTTGACTACTTCACAACCCAGTCGAACGCATGCAAACCTGTGCATGCAGTGAGAAGGTTCCAACTGCAAGCACAACCCATCTTCCATGCGGCTACAGCCAAATTTTCTCAGTTAATAGGGTGTGTCTAGAGACCATGTTCTTGATTTTCAAGGCTAACCTTCAAGCCAACTACCCATAACTACCTAGAACTTCTAGAGCTTCTTGTAGGAGTCTTCTTCCACTGTTCTTGACTCAATCCTTACTCAAACTTGTCAAATACATATAATAATAATTTATACAAACACTTTGTGAGCATATTGCATGTAGGTCATGAATGCATATATGTTCACTGATTCTTTAGTTTCATCAGAGGTTCATCAAGAAGTCTCATTGCCCTCTCATGCTAGCTGCAACAACACATATTAACTCATGAATTCATATAAATAACCAAGATAATGTTAAACCATGGAATGGATCCATAACAAGAGCACATCATATAATGATAAATATACCATGCAAGTAACCAACGTTTAACCAAAATAGAACCATGACAAATCAGTCATAAAATCATATATAAACTTAGAACGTGTGCTCATTAATCTCAATAAGTAATAGCACATGATAACACATGCAAATGCCAACCATGTCAAGGACTTCCACATGCCACTCGACCATAGATTGGGACTGAACCAAATCTTTCTTTCAGCCCAATCACCCTTGTGCCATATTCTAAGCCTGAATGTGGGATCACATGGGATAATCCAAATATAACCAAACAAGGACTTCAGAGATTAAGCCACCTCCACCCTCAATCCACAATGATCTCACCTAAACCAGTCTAGAGATCACCAAACCAACACAAGTTTGGATGCTCCATAGTTTCTTCACCATACCCTTGGGATTTTCCTGTCTCCACCCACCTATCAAGGGCTTCCTAAAGAAAACCATCTCCACCCCCAACCCTTGGGATTTTCCTAAGACTGCCTCAACCTGAATATGAAATCTACCAGCAATCCAAAGATCAACCAAATAGAAAACCCATTACATCATGGTTATCCAAGAAATGGCATGGGAAAAGGTTTTACACCATTGTCAATCTAGGCAATCTCCATGCCAATGGAAGAAGTGACATGGGAAGATGATTTGTTCCTGCAGAAACACCCATAGATAGTCAAGTGTCAAGGATAACACTTCTTTGAATGGAGGGACATGTTAAGCCCTACATAAGCCCCATGTTAACCTTGAAACCCCTTATTAAGCGCTAGATATTGAGTGATTACATTTTTATTGTTACATTGCTATGTAGGATAGAACCCTCTCTGATCTAAATTTATGCAGGAACAAAATGAAATATAGATTTAAATAAAAGCGCAGAGCTACAGTGAAAATTAAACTTCAATTCACTAATAACAAATGCTAAAAAAATGTTTACATGCAGAATGGAAATAAACTAGCTTGGGCAATGGTAGCTTATCTCCGGGAAGAGATGTGACAACTACATGCCTTCTGAACTATGTTACAATGAGGCTTGGAGGCATTTTTATTATTGAGAAACAATGGAAAACCGTAAACATCCAAAAACCTAATCCTAGGAGATGAAGCACCAAAAGTTTGTGGGGTCGGTTAGGGTTAGTTGATACATCAACTTCTTGGGGTCGTAACTTTGGCATACAGTCTTTGTTTGACGACATATTATACCTCATTAGAAAGATCTATCCAAGGAGAACAACTTTATATTGCATACCCTTATTGAAAACTATGAGTCTGCCCATCTTCCAAAAAAGCATTGTTTAGGGACTCAAAATGACTCCAGAAGTTTAGGACCCGAAAAAATGGTCAAAAATAGCAAATTATGCTACAATTAAGGAACTTGAAAGAAACAAGGTTGGGGGTCCAAGTGGAATAGGCAAGTGGCCACCAATATCCACTTGGATCAGTCCTCCCCCCTAGGAAGCAATGGTCTCCATTACATTGAGTGCCTCTATGAGATAGGGAAGCTTTTGATGAACTTGGTCCCTAATGAGCCACTTGCCTTGATGCAATAGTTGGCTAGCTTTGACAACCTGATACAGTTGGATCCTCTCTTGGTGAGTGCTCTTGAGTTGTGTGTCCATGATGTAATCAGTTGTGGCATGTTCCATGTAGTTTGGGTTGAGATTTGTTGGTGTTAGTTGTTCAACAATGTTTGAGGTGTCCAACAATGGTGGAAAGCATGGTCGAAGGTGGTCCACATTGAATATTAGGTGCAGGCCAAGGAATGGGGGAATGTTGAGCTTGAAACAATTATATACCACATCCTTGGTGATAGTGTAAGGCCCATATCAGAGTGGTCGGAGCTCCTGATGGACTCCAGTAAGGTGTTCTTTCTACAAATGCAACCAAACTTTATCACCCACTCGAAACTTATGTGGCACCCGATGTTGATCATGTCAATATTTGTACTTAGCATTGGATTTATCCAAGACATCGTGAACCTACTAGCAGATGTGTTTGATGTGTTTAATAAACCTGGTTGTTTTATCAACCTCGGATTGTACATGTGCAGATTATACCTGTGTAGTCGCATGAGGCATGGCAAAATCAATTGAACACAATGGTAGAAATTACAGACCCACTTGAAAGGGATTGCGGCTCATCGCGCTATGGAGAGATATTATAGTTGTGTTGCACATAGATAAGGCTCTCATCCCATATTCATGGATGATTGGAGTTGTACATACATAGTATGTGCATGATCATCTTATTGACGACCTCTGTCTGGCCATCAATCTAGGGATGGAATGCAAGTGACTTGGTGAGCTTGGTGTCCAATAATGACTAAAGGCTTAACCATAATGTGCTTAGGAACCTGCTATCTCAATCCAAAATAATAGTTTGTGGGATCCCAAAATGTACCACACTCGTTAAAAGCAGAGTTTGGCAGTGTCCTCTATTATGATACTCTTCTTGCAGGCCACCAATATAGCCATCTTATAAAATTTGTGCACAAACACAAATACATAGTCATTACTATGCTTCATATAAGGAAGGCTAGCTAGATAGTCCATGGAAATGGATTCCCAAGGTTAGCCGGGAGTAGGCGAAGGAGTGTACAGACCTTTCTTCTTGATGATTGGCTTGGCGATGGCATAACAAATGCAGGATCTAATATATTTTCCAACATCGTGTCAGAATTTTGAACAATAAAAATACTTTTATAGTACTACCACAGTTTTCTCCACACCAAATTGCCTTGTGACCCGACTATAGTGTGTCTCTCAAATTAGCTTGGCACTCTCGCTTGAAGGAAAACAAAGGTGGCCTAGGTAGCATAATAATGCAATGTAGAGGAGGAAGTCTGGAATTTGCTTGCCATCCAATAGAATTCAGTATGTGGTGGCAAACTTTGGATCATTTTTGTATAGTTGCGGCCATCCAAAGGTCTCGTGACCACAAGAGTTGAGAACAATGGGTAGTGTTGCAAGCAAGGGCCCATTGAGGAAATTTGAACCATGATTGGTGTTACTCTTCTTGTATTTAATGTTTAAATGGAATTTTTGCATATGTGTGGACCACTTCTAATGGTTATCATTCTACAACTTCCCTTGGGTCTATATAAACTAAAGAAGTCGGTGATTTGTGTGGATGACCGTCTCCTTCCCCATAATGTAACGTTTCCATTATCAACAAACCTATATGATGGAATACATCTCTTTATCATAAGTGGGGTATTTCTGAATTGTATTGGAAAGTGTCTCATTGTGATAGGCCATTGAATGCCTTTGTTGGGTGAGAATTGCACCAATAACATAGTTGAAGGCGTTTGTCTCAATTTCAAATGGTTGTTGCAAGTCTAGAAATGTGAGTACTAGTGTAGGAAAAGGTGGTTCTTCAACTCAACGAACACCTCCTATTGGGACTCAAGCTAGAAAAACTTTGCTTTCGCTCTGCCCTTGGTAACTTGACTCAAAGGCCAAGTGATATGAGAGAATCCCAACACGAATATACAATAAAAATTGACAAAGCCCAAAAAGTTGTAAAGCTCTGTTAGAATGATCAGGGATGGCCAATCTTGAATGAATTGGATATTAGCCAAATCCACATGCACGCCTTTCTCATTAATGATGTAACCGAGATATTGGACCTAGCTCACGCAAAAGGTGCATTTCTTCAAGTTGGCACATACTTTATGTTGTCGCAGGGTTTGAAGGACCTGCCAAATGTGTTGTAAGTGATCTTCCTAGTTCTTGTTGAAGATCAGGATGTCAGCCAAATATACAACCATAAACAAGTTGGTAAAGGGCTGCAAGATGTCATCCATTAGCCTCATAAAAGTTGCAAGGGCATTCATCAACCCGAAATACATGACTAACAACTCAAAAAGGCCCTCATTAGATTTGAAGGTGGTCTTCCATACATTTGTGGGTTCTATTGGAGCCTCATGACAGCCAAGCTTTGAATCATTCTTGTTGAAGTACTTGGCCCCCTTGAGCTAGTTAAGAAGCTCATCAATTTGTGGGACTGGATACCTGTTCCTGATAATGCTTTTATTTGGTGCTCGATAATCAATGTAGAGTCTCAAGGTCCCATCCTTCTTCTGTACAAGTACAATCAAGCTCCAATAAGGTGAGGAACTTGGTTGGATTTGCCTTTTTTGAGCAATCCTGGATATGTTGCTTAATTTCCTCATTTTCTGAAATAGATCAGTGGTATATCTACCAATTGGGTAAAGCCGCTCCAAGAGTCAGATTGATCAAATGCTTGATTTGACAATGCAAAGTTACCCTATGGGTGAGGAGAAGATGTCCCTATATTCTTCCACGACCTTATCCACCCGCTTCTATTGCATGGTGGAACCCTTCTTGGGGGACATGGATGTGGCCACGATCTTCCCCTTACTTTGAGAGGGAATAAGAAAAAAAAAAACTTGGTCTGGGAGATGATTTTACAACATTTCTTAGCAGAGAGCTAAGAGATGGTGGTAGGTGAGGCTATGTCTAGTATCCTATACAATTTACTTCCCATGGTAATAATAAAAGTGTGAGGAATAGACTCATACACATCATGTCACTTCCACAAGTATGGTTTTCCTAATAAAAAAGCATAGACTTCAAGAGGAGCAACATCACGTAGTACCTCATCTATGAAGGGCTTGATCTTGTAGGGAAGGCGACAATGTTGGCTGACGTGAAGATCTCATCCTTAGTGAAGCCACCCAATTTGTACGGATGCAGGTGTGGTGTGGTCGATAGGCCCAATTGCTTAACAACCTCTAATAAGATGAGGTTCTTTTGGCTCATGTTGTCAACTACAGCAGAGACCCCTTCACCTGCATCTATGAGTGGAAGAGACGCTCCCCTTTCTTTGGATCTTCAGGCTCAATCTTCTGGACCTTGGTGGTGGCAATGATGGCATTGGGATTTGCATCGATAATTTGCTTCCCTTTATTCTTCCCCTTGTCAAGTTCTGACTTAGAGTAAGAACATGCATTTGACTCTGAAGCCTTCAACTCAATCACCAATGACTGTTTCGCATGACACTCATTTGTGTTGTGAATGGGGCTCTTGTGGAACTCACACCACTTTCTTGTGTCCTTCTTTATCTTCTTGGTATTTTTATTTGCTTGTAGCTTTGATGGGTTGTCCTGGGTCACCCCACCTTGGCTCTATCCTTTATTCTATGGTTTGGGGGTGCCTTTTCATTACTTTGAATTAACAGATCCAAAGACTCGCTTCCTCTATTTAATTTTTGCTCGATCTTGACAACATATCGGTATGCAGCACTAAGCGAGGAGATATCCAAGAACTACATCTCGTCCTGGACATATTTGTGTAGACAGTTGTGGTAATTAAGTATAAGATGTCGCTAAGAATCCCTGATATCCAACTTCATGCGAAGGGTATGAAAAATATTTTCAAACTCTGACACGTCTTAGTCCCTTCCTGTCGTAGTGTGGTCCATTTTATGTACTTATCTTCGTAGTTCCTGACAAGGTAATATTGTTCCTTAAAGGAATCGCAAAAAGAATTCCAGGTGGATGTGACTGAAAATAGTGATGGTTCCTTCTCGTCCCTCTACTCATACTAGGTTTCCCTCTAGTACTTAATGTGGGGGGTAGCCTTGAGGAGTGAAAAAGTAATCTTTTCCCTATTGGAAAAAAATATGGACCCAAAAATATCCTTCTAACATATTTAACCATTTATCTACGACATCTGCATATATCTGGCCTTCAAATATAGGAATTTCAAGGTTAGGTTGTACCTTAAAGGGGGTGGTGCCTCTGACGTGGCTACCCGATGAAGATGATTCGCTCATTGATACCCACCGAAGGATTTGGGAAACATTATCCATCGTCTCGTTTCTTTGTCACTGGAGGGTTTCTTCAAGCAACATTTGAAAGGATCTTATGCACCCTTGTTTTACTTTTCTTCCACCATGGGATGTCATTGGGCTTGGCGAGGCCCATCTTGCAAGGGTTCAACCAATTCAAGTTCTAACACCTTATACCCCGACCTCATTGGGGACATCCATAGAAAAAAAAGAGAAAGAGAAGACTGATCTAATGCCATTGATCCAAGTTTATGCATGAATGAAATAAAATACATATTTAAACAGAAGCACAGACCTACAATGAAACTGAACCTCAATTCATTAATAACAAATGTTGAAAAAAAAAATTACATGCATAATGGAAATAAACTAGCTAGGGTGATGGTAGCTTATCTCTGATAAGATATGTGACGACTACATGCCTTCTGAACTATGTTACCATGAGGCTCAAAGGCCTTTTTTATTATTGAGAAATAATGGAAACCTTAAACATCCAAAAACCTAACCCTAGGAGATGATGCGCCAAATGTTTGCGGGCCTTGTTGAGAGTTAGTCGGTACATCAACTTCTTGGGATCGTAACTTTGGCATACGATCTTTGTTTGATACGATACCTTGTTAGAAATACATATATGAGGAAAACAACTTTCAACTGCATGCCCCTATTATAGAACATATGTTTGCCCATTCTCCAAAAAACATCATGTAGGGCCTCAAAACGGCTCCAGAAGTTTAGGACTCGAAGAACTGCCAAAACTAGTAAATTGTGCTACAATTAAGGAAACTGAAAGAAACAGTGTTGGGGGTCCAAGTGGAATAGGCGAGTGGCCACTGATATCAACTTGGATTAGTCCTCCCCCTTAGGAATCAATGGTCCATATTATGTTGAGCATCTCCATGAGATAGGGAAACTTCTTGTGATATTGGTCACAATATAGTTGGATCCTCTATTGGTGATGGTTCTTGATTTATGTGTCCATGATCCAATCAATTATGGTTGTTCCATGAAGTCTGGGTTAAGCTACGTTGGTGTTAATTGTTCAGCAATGTCTGATGTGTCGAGCAATGGTGGAAAGTATGGTCAAAGGCGGTCCACTTTTAATACTGGGTGCAGGCCAAGGAATGGGGGAATGTTGAGCTCGAAAGAAATGTCTCCCACAACCATGGTGATGGTGTAAGGTCTGTATAGGAGTGGCTAGAGCTTCTGATGGGCTCTGGTAAGGCATTTTTTTTGCGAAAGAAACCAAACTTTGTCACCCACCTGAAACTTATGTGGCATCTAATGTTGATCATTCCATTATTTGTACTTGGCCTTGGATTTATCTAAGACATCTTGAACTTATTAGCAGATGTATTAGATGTGTTCAATAAACCCGGTTGCTTTATCACCCTCGAACTGTACATATTCAAATTCTACCTGTGTAGTTGCATGAGGCATGGCAACATCAATCAAACACAATTGAAATCCTAGACCCACTTGAAAGGGGTTGCAGCCCGTCAAGCTATGGAGAGCTTTGTTATAGATGTGTTTCACATAGGTACGGATCTCATCCTATGTTTTTAGATTCATGGATTTGTACAGGCGTAGTATGTGCATGATCATCTTGTTGATGACCTTTGTCTAGCCATCAATCTGGGGATGGAATGCAGTCAACTTGGTGATCTTGGTGTCTAATAATGACCAAAGGCTCGACCAGAATGTACTCAAAAGCCTATTATCTTAATCTGATATAATGGTCAACGAAATGCCAAAATGTACCCACACTCGTTCAAAGAAGAGTTTGGAAATTTCATTTGTTGTGATACTCTTCTCACAGGCCACCAATATAGCCATCTTAGAAAATTTGTCCACGACCATAAATACATAGTCATTACCATGCTTGGTAGAAGGGAGGTCAAAAAGATAGTCCATGGAGATGGATTCCTATTGTTGACTAGGAGTAGGCAGAGGAGTGTACAAGCCTTGCTTCTTCATGGTTGGTTTGGCAATGGCACAAGTAGTGCGAGATCTGATATATTTTCTGACATCTCTGTCAAAATTTTGACCAATAAAATACTTTTGTAGTAATGCCACAATTTTCTCCACACCAAAGTGCCTTCTGACTCTACTGTAGTGCACCTCTCAAATCATCTTAGCATGCTCGCTTGAAGGAAAACAAAAGTGGCCTAGATAGCATAATAATGCATCTTAGAGGTGGAAGTATGGAACTTTCTTGCCATCCACTAGCATCTGGTGTGTGGTGGTGAACTCTAGATCATTTTTGTATATTTGCAACCATCTAGAGGTATCGTGGCCACAAGAGCTAAGAATAGTGGACATTGTTACAATAGGGGGCTCACTGAGGCAATTTGCAACATGATTGGTGTTGCTCTTCTTGTAATTAATGTTCAAATGGAATTGTTGCAGATATGTGGTCCGCTTCTGATGGCGATCACTTGTGTTTGTATAAACTAAATAGGTTGGTGATGTGTGTGGATAACCATCTCCTTCCCAACACATCATTTTAACAATAACTTATCCGATGTGTATTAACAATGAACTCCGACAGTGTAGTGGTAAGGCGTGTGACTTGTGGTGATGAGGTCATGGGGACGAACCCCATGGAGGTATGTCAGTCCCTAACCAATTTTTTTTGGTGCTAAAATATGAGCCACATGGTGACCTTCCATAGATCCACTTGGTAGCCTTTCATTGGGCCACATGGTGGCTTGTGAATAGCCCAACCACAATCTTGTCAACCAAGTACAAACATGCCACTTGCCTCTATTCGTCTGAGTCACATGTCTAGTCCTAATTGGCTCCATTTTGTACAATCACCTCACTGACATCAACACCATGTTAGCATACGGACTACCACGTGGCATTTGTACAATGCCACATCAACCCTTCAATTTGACTTTTCCACTGTTGGCCAAAAACTTCATAACATGATAACTTCCTCATACGATGTTGGATTGACGTGATTCAAGCCTCGTTGGAATCAAAACAATGAGATATACAATTTGGCATAGGTTTAGGGACATTTTGAGCACTTTTTTTTTACGCATATTTTTTATCCCTTGGATCAGTTAGAGTGGTCAAGGCTAGCCAATCATGAATGAATTGAATCTTAGCCAAATCCACATGCATGCCTTACTCATCAATGGCGTAACCCAGATATTGGACTTGGCTCATGCCAAAGGTGCATTTCTCCAAGTTGGCACGTAGTTTGTTCTGCCACAAGGTTTGAAGGACCTGTCGAATGTGTTGCAAGTGCTCTTCCTAATTCTTGTTGAATATAAGGATGTTGTCTAGATATACAACCAAGAATGAGTTGGTAAACGGCCACAAGATGTCATCCATCAAACTCATAAATGTTGCAGGGGCATTCGTCAACCTGAAAGGCATGACCAGCCACTCAAAAAGGCCCTCCTTGGATTTGAAGGTGGTCTTCCATACATCTGTGGGTTCTATTGGAACCTAGTGATAGCCAGAATTTAAATTGATTTGGTTGAAGTACTTGGACCCATTGAGATGGTCAAGAAGGTCATAAATCCATGGCATTGGATACTTGTTCCTGGCAGTGATTTTATTTAGTGCCTGATAATCAATGCAGAGTCTCCAAGTGCCATCCTTCTTCTATACAAATACAATCGAGCTCCCACAAGGTGCGGAACTTGGTCAAATGTGCCCTTCTTGCAACAACTCCTGGATTTGTTACTTGATTTCCTCGTTTTCCAGCATAGAGTGGCAGTATATTGGCCCATTAGGTAGGAGGACTCCGAGATTCAAAACAATCGAATGCTTGATCTGACAATGCAAAAGTACCCTTGTGGGTGAGGAGAAGATGTCCATTTATTATTCCATGACCTTACCCACCTACTTCTACTACGTGGTTGAACCCTTATCGAGAGCAATGGATGTGGCCACAATCTTCTCCTTACTTTGAGGGTGAATCAGAAGAAAATAAATTTCCTGATCTGGGAGATGATCTTACTGCATTGCTTAACATAGATCAAAGAGATGGCGATAGGCAGGGTTACCTCCAATATCCTATATAATTTACTGCCCAAAGTAATAATAACAGTGTGAGGCCTGGACTCATACACAACATGCCACTTCCATAAGTATTGTTGGCACAATAACACATTCCATACTTCAAGAGAGCAACATCACATAATACCTCATTCGTGAAGGGCTTGATGTTGTAGGGAAGGCGACATTGTTGGCTGACGCAGAGATATCTTCCTTGGTGGAGCCACCTGATGATGTATGGTTGCGGGTGTGGTGTGATCAGTAGGCCCAACTATTTAAAAACCTCTATTGAGATAAGGTTCTTTTGGCTCCTATTGTTGATAATGAACAACAACGGAGAACCCTTCACCTACATCTGTGAGTGGAAGAGATGCTCCCCTTACTTTGAATATTTGGGCTCAATCTTCTGGACCTTGTTCGTGGCAATGGTGGTGTTGAACTCTACATCAATAATCTGCTTCCCTTTTTCATTCTCCTTTTCGAGTTCTAACTTAGTGTCAGAACATGCATCTGACTCTGAAGCCTTCAACTCGGCTACCAGCGACTGCTTGGCACGATACTCGTTTGTGTTATGAGTGGGTCTCTTGTGTAACTCACACCACTTTCATGTGTCCTTTTTGTCTTCATGGTGGTTTTTATTGTTTGTGGCTTCAATGGGTTGTCCTAGGTCACCCCACCTTGGCTTTGTCCTTTGTTTTGTCATTTGGGGGCACTTTTTCCTTGCTTCAGATTCACAAATCCAAAGTCTCGCTTCTTTTATTTAAATTTCCGCTCAATCTTGACAGCATATCAGTATGCAACACCAAGTGAGGAGATGTCTAGGAACTCCATCTCGTCTTGTATGATTTGTGTAGACAACCATAGTACTTGAGTACCAAATGATGCTCGAAATCCTTGATACACAACTTTGTGCGAAGGGTATGAAAAATATTTTTGAACTTCGACACAGCTTGGTCCCTTCCCTACCATAGTGTGGTCCATTTTATATACTTATATTCATAGATCTTGACAGGTTAATATTGTTCCTTGACAGCGTCTCAAATATAATTCCAAGTGGGTGTGGTTGAAAATAGTGAGGATTCTTTCTCGTCCCTCTACTCACATTAGGTTTCCCACCAATCCTTGACATGGGGGGCGACCTTAAGGAGTGCAAAAATAATATTTTCCCTGTGGGAAAATTTATGGACTGAAAAATATCCTTCTAGTATATTTAACCCTTTATCTACGAGATCTGCATCTATCTAGCCTTCAAATATAGGAATGTCAAAGTTAACTTATACTTGGAAGGGGTGGTGCCTTCGAGGTGGCTGCCAGATGAAGATGCTTCGCCTGTTAATGCCTGGCAAAGAATCTAGGAAAAGTTACGCATCAGCTCATTCCTTTTTTTCTTAAGGGCTTCTTTGAGCAAAATTTTGAAAGGATCTCCTACTGCCTTGTCTTTATTTTATTCTACCATGGGAGGTCATCAAGTTCGATGAGGTTGATCTTGCAACTATTAAACCAATTCAAGTCCTAAATCCTTATACCCTGACCTCATTGGGGAGATGCATAGAAAAACAGAGAAAGAGAAGATTGCTCTGATACCAATGATCGAGGTTTATGCAGGAACAAAATGAAATATAGATTTAAACAGAAGCATAGAGCTACAAAAAAAATTGAACTTCAATTCATTAATAACAAATGTTGAAAAACTATTTACATGTAGAATGGAAATATACTAGCTCGAGCAATGGTAGCTTATCTCTAAGAAGATATGTGATGGCTACACAATTTTTGAATTGTGCTACAATGAGGCTCAAAGGCCTTTTTATTATTGAGAAATAATGGAAAACCCTAAATATCCAAAAACCTAACCCTAGGAGATGAAGCGCCAAAAGTGTGTGGGCCTCGTTAGGGTTAGTTTGTATATCAACTTCCTGGGCTTATAACTTTGGCATATGATCTTTGTTTGACACGTGCGATGCTTCTTTAGAAATATTTATCCGAGGACAACTACTTTTGACCATAGACCCCTATTAAAAAATTTAGTGTGCTCATTTTCCAAAAAAAACACCATTTAGGGCCTTAAGGCTCCGGAAGTTTAGGACCCAAAGAAAAAATAAAATAAAATTATATATATATATATATATATATATATATATATATATATATATATATATTATATATATATATATATATATATATATATATATATATATATATAGATATATTGTGCTACAATTAAGGGAAACTGAAAGAAATAGTGTTTGGGGTCCAAGTGTAATAGGCAAGTGGGCACTAATATCCACCTAGATCACCCTCATAGTAACATTTTATTATAATTGTACCCTTGCCTCTCTCTTTCTCCCTTTCTCTCTCATACACACACACAAACACACACATTAGTATTAGGGTCATCAAAAATTGTCTTATACATTGCATTAATTGTAAAAGGAGGTTTTCCCCTCGAAGATGACTATAATTATTGATTTCTTATCATTTTAAGGCCTAAGGTTCATAACATTGTGTATTGTATGCTATTGTTGTGATAATAAAGCACAAACATCTAACCTACTCCACTCCAAATAAATCTAATCTTAATCAACCCATAATAACCTAGATGTCACTTGGGTCAGTAATCTGTGTACTAACATATCTCTGTGGAAAATGGATTTATCGAGCCATAACAAGTGACAAATCAAGGAAATGGGCAAAAATCTCATCCCTCCTAGATGGCTTGGTGACAAAAAAATGTTGTCCTTTGTGGGTTGGCACCACATAGTAGGACCAATCCTTAAGCCCTATTTGTCATGGTCCCAATGAGAGATCAATTGGCATAATAAATTATGTTCCACTTGGAGGAGTTGTCCTCATTGTAAAACTTGAAGAGCAAAATATTGCGCGACTAAATAATAATAAAATGAGGAAATATATTCCTAAAACTCTATAATAAGCAAAAGGTTATATTAGTTTACCTACTACTGTTGTGGTTGTCCATAATTTACATATAAATTTCATTAGGAAACTAAATATATAAAATAAACAAACTACACTAAGTTACATTTGTGATATTCATTCATAATTTACATATAAATCTCGTTAAGAAACTATATATATAAAATAAACATATTGAAATTTATATTTGTTACATAAAAAATGTGTAAAACAAATCACTGTACACATTTTACTACTTATCTCCATTGCACCCATATTTCTTAAGCGCATTGTATCTAATGTGCTTATTACTTCATTATAGCATTGATTGGTTTGATAAATTCAAAATACAAGAAGAGCCACAGCGGTGGTGGAAGTCAGAAGTCCCTATGCAGTATTCATTTCATGATTCAAATTACTATTCATCTTTGGGAGGCATGGTCCGGGCAGATGCGCCATGTGCCAAAATGCAGCGGAGACAAATTTACATATGTTCTTCCAATGTGCTTCATCTCTTTGTATCTGGTATGAACTTTCTTTGTCTTTTGGTTTTCCTTACCTGATCTTTTCCTCTGTTCAGGATGGCTTTAAATGGTGGAGCGAGCAGAGTTTATCCCGGCGAACTTTGTTTATCTTTGTCTGCTGGTTCTTGTGGAAATGGAGGAATGCTAATATCTTTCAAGACTCAAAGGCGCCTCTGAACTCAATTCTAGTGCGTATTATGGCAAGTCAAGACTTTTTTGAATCTGGCCTTTTTACAGTCAAAAGATGGTTGATTCAGGATCTTGGTTTTCAAATAATGTGTCTCCAATCGGGGAAGTCTGAATGCTTGCTTTTGTATGTGTTCAATTTTGTAATTTTTTCAGTTTATGTGCCTGTTTTTTGGGCTGATCGGTCTCATACAAATCTTAAAGTTTTTGGACTGATACGATATTATTTTTTGGTACATGGTATCTAGTTATTTCGAGTACCTGGTACTCCTTGGTTTAACTTGGAAAATCTGTTTTCTCATCATCTTTATGTATTTCAGATCATTATATTCTCTTAATATAAGCTATGATGGTTTTTCTCTCTGTAAAAATATATATATATATATATATATAATATATATATATATAATTATATATATATATATTATATATATATTATATATATTATTTATATATATAAATAAATAAATAATATATAATATATATATATTATATATAATATATATATATATATATATATAATATATATATAATATATATTTATTTATTTTATTTATATATATATATATATATATATATATATATTTATATATATATATATATTATTATTAAAAATAAATAAAAATAAAAAATAAATAAAATAAATAAAAAAAATCAAGATTTGATCGCATACACAAGAAAACAGAATAAATTAAATAGATTAAAAATAATTATCATTATCAACGGAAGACCTATTTCAAGTAATCAATAATTTAATATGGGTATGCAATAATAAGTGCGTGTAATTCTTGAGAAATGATTAAAACAATTCAATTCTCTTACATATTAAAATAAATAAATAAAGTAGTTTTTAAAAATGTAGTTATAACAAGATGAAAATTGGAAGACTTCAACAAAAGTTTGATACGTAGCGATTTGTTCAAGTTCACTTTAGATAATATTAAATAATTTATTCATGTTGATGTCCATGAGTGACCAAAATGTAAGTTAGTTAGTAAGACTAACATAGTTACAAATGACCAAAAGGTAGGTTAATTGGATTAAAAAATACAATCAGTGGTGCAAACAAGAGTAACAGAGAAATACTGAATCAAAACTATGAGCCTTAAGTTTGCTGAGCCCTGCTTTAGCCTCAACCATAAACCATTGTTTCATTGGGGGACACCTTTAGGCCGTAACTTCTCCTTCTGTATCTACATTATGAGGCAAAGCACCCACAGAATGTTGATTGCATATCATCCATGACATTATGAACTATTGCACATTGTTATCATTTGAAATTGTTCTTTATAAACTAAACTAATGCATGAGCAGATAGTGTCCATGAGAAGATAGTGTGCATTGCTAAGAGTTCTCCATTTTACATTCCTTGTCGCACTAAAAAGGATCATAAATTTGTGTTCGAATCATATTTAAATTACTAGTATGTGTATAATCAAATGGAGCACCAATTTCTGGTGTGGCCTATAAATGCATCAACATTATGTGCACATAAGAAAACTAGGGCCATAGATTTGTTGGTCGATGTTGAGAGAATATCTCAACTTCACGAATTATATTTGGAATTGGTTGGATCTCACAAGCACCATAAATATATGTTGTATCTGTGTGATTTATGTAACATAATAAAATTGTTCATTTGTGTGTACCTCTATTTTTAACTAGGTATCAATACACGGGCTTCGTGCATGTGTTTTGGATTTTTGGCATCACAATGAGTGTCACAGTAATCCCCATGCGCATGAGTTGCCAACGAATGAATTCGAGGGTAGATTTCATGAATGGGCACTCTTAGAATTGGAGGCTCAAGGTCTAGAACAACGTCAAAGGTTCATTCAATCAACATGCAATAACATTGGATCGGGGGGTGGTGCCTGGACTGATTGATTGATTATTGGTGTCAAGTTTGTGAATAGGCCTCTGGTTGAGTTCGTTGTATTGAACATTTTGTGGAGACATTGTTGAAACAGACCTACATTTATCTGAACTATGGCAATGGCGTAATGCATATTGCATTTTACTTAGGTTTGTAAAAAGGTGCATAACCAATGAATGAACAATGTTGCATAATTTGAATTAATGGTTCTTGGTGCTCGAAAACCCGTGAACACATCATTAGTTTGATTGTGTTTATACTATTACGGTTTGTTGTTCTTGGCACTCGGAAACCCTTGAACAACAACTACAGGTTACAATATGAGATCCATGTGTGTAAAGCAGGTCAAGTTGTTAAATCAGCTTTTGAACACATTCGATATTCAGACCATTTGCCTAACAATTGATGGATAGCCGAAAGCAAAATATCCGATAGATGGTGATTGGTCCATACGATGGTCAGAAGCAGATGGACTTTAAATGAGTCATAAGGTAAGCTTGAAGATGTGGAGAAAGAAAGAGCGGAGTCCAGACGACTACAAAGTGGGTAGAGTTGTTGATGAAGACTAGTGAGACAAAGATTATTTTTATTGTTATAATATGTATTTTAATTGTACATGTAAGAATTAAGGGGGAGTGTTGGAAGATAATTCTTCCATGTATAATTTAGAATTAGTCGCAGATTTGTAGGTGGATGTTGAGAGAATATCTCAACTTCCCTATTTATATTTGGAATTGGTTGGATCTCACAAGCACCATAAATATGTGTTGAATCCGTGTGATTTATGTAACATAATAAAATTGTTCCTTTGTGTGTACCTTTGTTTTTAACTATCCATAGTGAAAAAAGAGGGACCAACAAAATATAGCAATTTAGTAGTAAAGTACAATATGACATTTGTAGAGGGATTTGTAGCAGTAGTGCTTGAATGTGTGTGAAGTACTTAAAGATAGTAATGAAAATTTCAGTTAGTGACTTAAAAAAAAAAGTATTTTACCAAATTGTGGTCTGCCTTGTATTTCGCACTTATAAGTATGGAAGATAAAAAAATCATTGAAAAATATTAAACCTACTTCAATGCTTGGGTTATTGTTACACATCGATGCATTTTTAGTTTAATATGCATAAGCTATGCATCACTAATTGATTTTTTTAAATAAGCCTTTTTTAAACCATGGTTGTTTATTGTAACCCAAAGGTGGTGCTTCATGTATCATGACAAAGTAGTGTAGTTGTTTATTTATTGTGCATAAGTTGGTTTTATGTTTTGTGCACCTTGGTATTGTTGTATGAGTAGCATGCACAATGTAGCATTTCTTTTAAATATTATATATTACAAATTTTAAATTAAGATTTTTTTATTATTATTATTTTGTTTTGTTCTTTTTTGTTTTAAATTAATTCTACAACATTCACTGCCTATCATGCACATTTGTGTAAGTAAACACTAGTAAGTAAATATGTTAACATGTTAGCCTTAATTTCATGTATGCATCGATGCATCTATAGGTTTAGTAACAAATTATTAGAAATACTTAGAGGGGGTGAATCAATATTTCCCTTAATTTTCACAATTGGTTAGTTTATCCTTTGGATATTCAAAGCATCACAAATGAAACAAAATCACATCACATCAGTACATAGAAGATGTCACTCAACAAGCTTTGTTATGTATGGTTACATAGATGTTTTACCAGTTGAACTGGAAAGAATTACAAGAATCCCCAAAGTTTTACCAGCAAGGTTGTTAGGAAGCAGATGTTCCCTAAATGAGTTTGGGATCTCGTACCAAGGACAATGACCCAACTACAATCCATCACTTCAACTGTCGTTGTTGTTGCTATCATTGTCCACTCTCGCTATCAATGTTGTTTCTATTGCCATTGCTCCAACTATCCACTGCTACTGTTGTTGGTGCTATCCAATGTTTCCATTGATGCTATTGTTGCCACTCATTGTTTTTTATGTTGTTACTATTGTAGCTCATTGTTGATGCTACCAAACCAAACTCTACCAAGCACCATCATCAACACACTTTAATGTTGTTTCCATCTCTGTCAGCTCAAGGTAGTTGTCATGCCAAGAGTATTGTCATATATCAGAGGTTATTGTCATCAAGTGATTATCTTCACTGCCATCAAGGTCACTACCATACAAGGGAATTGTCACTAGTTTTCATAATACATCAAAGTCTAACACTGTCTCACTGTTCACATTCATACAAGTCATGAAGATTAATGCCAAAGTCATCAAATGTTATTGTTTTTCCTAGGTTTATTTCCATGTAAAGATCAACACCAAACAACCAAGCATCATTAAAAAAACATATAACTTTGTCTGTCATAAGTTCCTGTAAGGTATCTTTGTTAGTCATCGCATCACAATCAAGGTCACTGTAATATCAAGGTTATTACCATATAGGGTTATAGTCATGTTAAGGTTATTGCATCCATGTCACTGATTAGGTTACTGCCAAACATCATGATGTTATCAATATTGTAATCTTTGTCATTATATATTACTATCATACTTGTCAATATTAGTGTTCACTATGTTATGTCAAGGATATTGTCACCCACTACTATACTTGTAAACCCTCATAGCTATTGTTCAATGAATTAATTAATATTCAAAACAATAAGACTTCAACATTAATCATTTCAACAAGAAACTCCTCAAAAGCTCTTATAGAGGTATATGCACTTTTAGGGTTTTCTTTCTTATGCCAAACAGGTCAACACTATTCTCCACCATGCATAAACGCTCTACCAAGTTTACAACAAGACTTTTAACAATAGTATCCTAACTCTATAAGGCATAAATTATACCAATTCTTTAGACTTTATCCAATTAATCTTTGTATCGATGTTCTCACATATACCAAGGGGTATTCTCTTTGGTTTGGTGATCAAATAACAGGTGCATGTTCCATTTCGAATTTATGTTAATTACCAGGGCTACAAGTACTCTTTGTTCACATTACTAATACCAATCAGATTTGCACTTATTTATCTTCATCTCATCTATTGTACCAGAACTCCTAAATCGCATTGAAAATCAAATGATTTTCCAAAACACCAAAGAAGTCACCACAAGAAAGTCTTACGAGTTGCCCAAAAATTCCACACGAGCTGGCAGAAAAGTTGTAATAAATATGCCTTAGATTGAGGCTTAAATTGTGCATAGGAATCCTTTACCAATCTCTGAGTTAGGGCACAAAATTGTGTAAAGGACTGTGAGTAAGGGAGATCTGAGGTTGAAATACTTCCTGTTGTGATTATCTTCAAGGCTTTTAAATCAAGGTATAAAGGTCGACCATTTCTATAAGACTGGTACTGAATTGAGTTTACCCTTCATAACATGTGCATAGGATTAATTATTGCCAATATATAAGGTTGAGACTTATAGATATTCAACAAATTCTATGTTGGTTTTAATAGCTAGATTGCCTCATGATTCCGTGACTTCATGCCCTAGACTCTGCTCTTGAAAATTTTGAAGTTCCCAAAATGAAGACCATCACAGTCATGTGCCAAAATTATCCAAACAAAACAAATCACAACAAAACCCCTTCTATTCCTTTTCGATGACTTCAGATTTGTCTTTTAGACAGGCTAAGTTGCTTTTACCAACAAAGATTGACAATGAGCTTTAGGATATCGACGAATGTTGAACCCTTTTTGCTATAAACCCATTATATTTAGATAATCTTGCTTCACAAGAATTAATTGATTTCAGAGATGATATTCCAACTTGTATATTTAGAGAACAATTTCCTTCACTGGTAAGTGAATAAGACACAGAGAATGGATAAGCCTTCAAACAAGCTCCAACATTTTCAACCTTTTAAAAAACTGCCTTTTTGAATTGGGCCAAATTTCTCAAATAAGGAGAGAGTTAGCTAGCCACAGAGTAACACAAGGTATTGTGCAATGAAGACCCCCTACAAGTATTTAAGGAAAAATAGAATATAGAAACCCTTATCCTAAAAAGAACCAAAAACCCTTCTCTTTTGATAAAATGAAGCTCCATAGGGACTGCAATTTGAATTGCAGAAGAAACAATACCATATTAATGTCTCCATTCATACGCTTAAAGAGAACAAGTTGTCTTTTTATGTGGGCAAATAAAGCTTCTATGAGCCGACTTAAAGGAGGGAAGACTAAATTTTAAATTTTAAACTTTGGTACAAAACATTAGGTGTCGAAATGAAGAATTCCTTCTTGAAATGATAATTTTGAAAGACCTCTAAATTTTAAACTTTGGTACAAAACATTAGGTGTCGAAATGAAGAATTCCTTCTTGAAATGATAATTTTGAAAGACCTCCACAATACTTTATTGTTAATAAATTATGAACCCTTCTACCACCCTTCTTATTTAACTTTGTCATAACATAATTTAATAGCAACATTTTGTCATAACATAATTTGACTGTCACACCATCACTTAACCAATGGGTTTTGACTTTGGGAAACTTGACCAACAAATGGGTGTGCCATCTTTGACTAAACATATCTCTCAAACTGTGAAGGCCCAGGAGACGCTCCACATATCAATGAAATTGACATGACAAGTAGAATTTACTAGCAAGGGTCTCCAAGACGAATTTATTGATCTACTTCTTCAAAATATCCATGAATTGTGGGGTATGATCATCGTATAGGGAAACCAAACCCTAAAGCTAGGGTTTCATTTGTGCGTCATCTCATCCATGACAACCAACATACCTAGGACATAAATGATAACATCCTACACTTGATATGACATCTTGCACTCACTTTGACATCAATGGAAACATACTCAACATAATCATTCTCTGGATTTTTACCTTTTTACAAAAAATGGGTGTCTAACGTTAACTATAAAAATGGTGTGCCCTATAACATGACACATCAATGTTTTTATTTTTTTTGAGAAAATATCTGGGTCGATCCACATAAAGGGATCACATCTTGTCAGCTTATTAGTAGAGCCTAACCTTGAGGGTGTCAAGGAGAATTGACCCTGTGACCTCCTAGTAACGAGGTGCTTTAGCGATGAGAACTTGACCAATTGAGATAACCCTCAGGAATATCAATGTGTTTTATGTTATAATGAGCATCAAGGCATTTATATGTTTTTGTATACACAATTTGGCATTTTTTTTTTATGTTTGTATTCTCCAAAAATTGAACGTGGGAGGTAATTGCTTAAATTCTATTTTTAGTGCATTAGTATACATACAAATCCATTTGATGCATTGAATACTTTATTGAAGCATGAAAAAAAACCTTTGCTTGCGACATCTTTGCTATAAATGTTTGATAAAAGCTAAAAGGGAGAAGTGCTTCAACTAAATTGTTGTTTTCCTTATAGAGTTGGGATTTTTCATTGTGTTTATCCATGGATTTTGGGACTATCATGAAGGTATATTACTATGCTAGAAATAATTGGTTGTCAAGTAGGTGAGCCTGAGATTGGAAGGGGAATTGTTTCCATGTACATCAACCTATGTCAATTCATGATTGATGGGAAATGTACTTTTACATGAATATGTAAGTGAGTGAGCTAGTCATGGATCCTTGATGCATTGCATCGCTATGTGAGGTCCATGGTAAACTTGTAACTTGTATGTGATTCTCCACCCCAAAGTTCTGGCTTATGAAGGATTCCTTGTACAATGATATTTCTTACTAAAGAATAATTGAGTTAGGCGAGTGTTAACATGTAGAGAATCTCATATGTTGAAAAAGCATTGATAAAAGGTGCTATATGAATCTTCACCAATTCAAACATGATTGAGATTCATTTGTAGTTATTGTGATCAACTTTGATTCTTGAACACTACTATTAAGTTATTCTTGAAAGAAATTATATATAAGTGGTTGTTTGTCATTTTTACTTCTCAATCCCTAACTTAGGGATGGAATTTGTGAGTTTAACACGCCTCCTCTCGTATCTACCCACTTTCACCGGCTTGCCCGGGGGTAACAATGAGCTGAGGGGCTACTATGACATGACTCAACCTCCTATTTGACCTTAAGGAAATGGAGTCAACATAACAAGACCTTATTGACTTCCCTCAGGTGCTACAAGAACCCCATAAACTAACCAACCATTCCAAGTGTTCAACCCCTATTGTAACTTTCTTTTTCAGTGAACTAGACCCTCAGTTGCTCCCATGACAAGCCCTCCAAGTGATTGTAACCCTCCATTCTCTCCCACAGGCTTGCTTCCCAACGAATGCAATCTCTTTCAGGCAGTTATGTGCCAACGACTGTGAAATCTAAGCGACTTTTTAGGGATAGGATGCAGACATCTACCCAGAACTTAATGAAACTTCCAGAAGTGATAAATAACCCAGGGACAAAGCCTCTAGCACAAAAATTACTCAAGGACATGGCCTAACCTGGTCTAGCCATGACAGTCATTTCGTCAAACACATGATGAATATGCAACCTACAGGTCATGAATGCATATATGAACATAGAGATCTGAAAATTCTATAAGGTTTACCAAGAAGGATTGATGCCTTCTCACAATAGCTTCCATGATACCAATTAGGTCAGGCATTCATTAACCATTCATTCATTAATTAAAAGCTGATAGGAGCCATACTTAAATCTGTAATAAAACCATGGTTATAAGCAGATAAATAACAATGATAGAACAACCATTAAAGCCACATAATAACAAGTATGTTTATTCATAAGGACAAGAGGAACTTAGCTCTTACTAACCATATGCAAAATTCAACCAAGTCAGGGACTTCCACATACCACCCGACCATAGATTAGGCTGAACCAAATCTTTCTTTCAGCCAATCACCCTTGTTTCATATTCCAATCATGAATGTGGGATCTCATGGGAGAAACCAATCCAAAAACAACCAAGGGAATAAAAAGGTTAAACTATCTCTACCCTCACACTATCGTGATCTCACCTAAACCATTCTTGAGATCACAAAACAAACCGAGCTTAAATGCCTTATAAATCCTTCACCATCCCTTGAGGAATTTTCTTGTCTCCACCCACCTATTGAGGGCTTCGCAAAGAAAACCATCTTCACTGAAAACCCTTGGAATTTTCCTGAGACCACCTCACCCAGATCCAAAACCTTCTGGAAATTCAAAGCTCAACCAAGAATAAATCCCATCACACCATGGCTATTCGAAAATGGAGAAGCAAGGCTAAAACCATTGTCAAAACTCGACAAAACCCATGCCAATGATAGCAAATGAACCAAATACACACATGCATATACCATGCATGCCAAAACCAACTAGGAAATCATACATGCAACCTATTACCTACAAGTATTCTTGTCGAAGTCGCTTGATCCAACCTTTCCCCACTTGATCCTTGCTTTCCTTTGCTTTCGTTGTCCTTCCTTTGCTTGCTTGCTTGCTTTCTCCTCTTGGTGCTCTTCTCCTCTCTAAAGCCAATTTTGAAACTGAACTAAAAAAATGCTGACAAAAAGTTGTGAATTGATCCTCTGATGTATTTTCATTATTGATAACTCTAATTTCTTCATTTTCCTCAATTATCCTTCAATTTCCTCCTCACATGCAACCTATGACCTTTCACCTTCCTTTTCTCCTATTTTCCATTATTTTCATAAATAAAATGCCAATAATTATTTTTTTCTTTTTCAATGCCTTTGCCAATTCCCTTTTAGCCATAATAAACAAGTAGTGATGCCCACTAGGATATTTTGCCCAACATTCAGTTTGGAATACGTGTCCCATGACCTTGGTCTTATTTTTCCTTTAACTTTATTACATGAAATTTTAACCTGGGGTTGTTAAAAGCCCATCCTTTAGGGGAAAACCGTCCTCCATGTTCAATGACACCTACAACCAACAAAACCACTGAAAAACCAAAACATACTGCCCATGGAGCTTTATAACCCAACTCGTTGTAGTATTTACAATGAGCATCCTGCTCAAAATCAAAACCATCATGAAAAACATGAAAACATGACAACCATACCGCTTATTAGAGATTTATACCACAACTCATTACAGTATTTATAATATCAACCATAGATAAATATGTGCATATGCCAAAACTGCTTTGCCTCAACCGGCAAACAATGAAGGATACATAGCCCACATTTGATCAACCATCTCTCATGTAGCTTCATCAATCACAAAGCACATCCACTACATTTTAACCTACTCGATTGCTTGGTTCTAGAGCATGAGTTGTTTCTGCTGCAATATGCATTGAGGTTCCTGCTAAAATTCTCCGTTTGGCTCTATAACACGCCTCCTTTCATATCTACCCAATTTCACCAGATTTCTCGAGGTAAACATGAGCTAAGGGGATACTATGACACGAATCAACCTCCTTGATGACCTTAAGGAAATGGATCTGACATAACAAGACCTTATTGACTCCCCTTAGGTGCTACAGGACCCCTAGAAACCAACCAATCATTCCAAGTATCCAACCCCTGAGATAACTTTATTTTTCAGTAAATTGGAGCCCCAGTTGCTCCCATGACAAGGCATCCAAGCGACTGTAACCCTCTAGTCACTCCCACATGCTTGTTTCCCAGTGACTATAGTCTTTTTCAGGCAATCTTGTGCTACAAACTGTGAGGTTTAAGATACTTTTTAAGGGCTAGGATCTAGACCTCTGCCCAAAACTTAATGAAACTTCTAGAAATGATAAATAACATAGAGACAAGCCTCAAACACAAAAATTACTCAAGAACATAATCTAATTCGGTCTACCCATGACAATCATTCCGTCAAACACATTGAGAACATTCAACCTATCGGTCATGAATGCATATCTTAACATAGAGATATGAAAACCTATCTGAGGTTTACCAAGAAGGACTAATGTCATCTCACAACAGTTGCCATGATACCAATTATTTCATGCATTCATTAACGAGTCATTCATCAATTAAAAGGTGATAAGAGTTATACTTAAATTTGTCATAAAACCATGCTTATAACCATCATATAACCAAATAATCAACAATGATAGAACAACCATTAAAGCCACATAATAACAAGTACATTTACTCATAAATACAAGAGGAACTTAGATCTTATCAACCATATGCAAAAATCAACCAAGTCAGAGACTTCCACGTACCACCCGACCATAAATTGGGTTGAACCAAATCTTTCTTTCAGTAAATCACCCCAGTGCCATATTCCAAGCATGAATGCGGGATCTCATGGGATAAACCAATCCATAAACAACCAAGGGAATACAAAAGTTAAACCACCTCCACCCTCACATTACCGTGATCTCACCTAAATCGGTCCCGAGGTCATAAAACCAAACTGAGGTTGGATGCCTCAGAATTCCTTCCACATCCCTTGAGTAATTTTCCTATCTCCACCCACTTGTTGAGGGCTTCCAAGGGAAAACTATCTCCACCCCCAACCCTTGGGATTTTCCTAAGACCACCACATCGGGATCCAAAACCTTCCGGAAATCCAAAGCTCAACCAAGAATGAATCCCATCACTCCATGATTATCCATAAATGGCAACGCAAGGCTAAAACCATTGTAGAAACCAGGTAAAACCCATGCTAATAACAACAACTAAACCAAATACACACATGCATATACCATGCATACCAAAATCATCTAGGAAATTATACGTGCAACCTATTACCTGCAAGTATTCCCGCTGAAGCCGTTTGATCCAACCTTTCCTTGCTTGATCCTTGCATTTCTTTGCCTTCCTTATCCCTCCTTTCTTGCTTCCTTTCCTTCTCTTCTTGGTGCTCTTATCCTCTCTAAGAATAATTCCAGAACTGAATTGAAAAGGCGCCAAACTAGTGCTCTAATGTCTTTTTATTGTTGATGCCTCCAATTTCTTCATTTTTCCTCTATTTTCCTTCAATTTCTTCCTCACATGCAACTTGTGACCTTTCACCTTCCTTTTCTCCTAATTTCCTTTATTTTCGTAAATCAAATTCCAATAATGCCTTTTTTCCTTTTCAAAGCCTTTGCCATTACCTTTGCCAATTTCTCTTAGCCATAATAAACAACAAGTGATGCCCATTAGGATGACTTCCCTAACATTTAGCTTGGAATACATGTCACATGACCTTGGCCTTATTTTTCCTTTATTAAATTTATTACATGAACTTTTAACCTGAGGTTGTTACAGACCCCTCCCCCTTAGGTGAACACCATCCTCAGTGTTCTATTACACCTAGAACTAGAAAAACCGTTGAAAAACCAAAACATACTACCCATGGAGCTTTATAACCCAACTTGTTCTAGTATTTACAAAGAACAACATGCTCAAAATAAAAAACCATCATGACAAACATGACAACAAAACAACCATACCACTTATTGGAGCTTTATAAAACAACTCATTGTGGTATTTACATACATATACATATACATATACCAAAATTGTTTTTCCTCAACCAACAAACAATGAAGAATACATAGCCTGCATCTGATTAACCATCTCCCATGTAGCTTCATAGGGCCCAAATTCTTCCATTGTACTTTAACTTTCTCGATTGCTCTATTCTGGAGCATGAGTTGTTTCCACTGCAATATGCACTGAGGTTCCGGTTGGAATTATACTTGTAGATCCACCTACTATACAGACCAATCAATCACATGATCAACATCCTTTGTGTATCTTTTAAGCAATGAAACATGGAAAACATCATGGAAGGAGGTAGTGCAAGTTTGTAGGCCACTGATCTAATCCTCTAAAGGATCTTGAAAGGCTAGCATTATCGAGGTGCCAACTTGGCACATAACCTAATCCTCAAAGAGCTCTTATTGGGCTTGATGCACAAGTACACATGCTCCCCAACTTGAAACTCCTTAAATGCCCCATGATGTTCTGCATAACTCTTCTACCTATCTTGTGTTGCCTTTAGATTATGCTTGATAACCTACATTTCCTATTCCATTTATGCCAACATGTCTGGTCCAATAAGTACCCTGTTCATTAGATCACTCCAAATGATGGGAGTATTACAACTCCACCCATACAATGCCTCAAACAGACTCATCATCAATGACTCCTGATACCCATTGTTGTAAGAAAACTCAACCAGTTGAAGATACTCCTCCCACTTCCACTGCTAATGCATCACATACATCCTCAACATATCCTCCAAGATCTTGTTGACCCTCTCTATCTATCCATCTGTCTGCGGATGATAAGTTATATTGAAGGCCAATTTGGTACCCAAACATACAAATAACTCCTTCCAAAAGGTAGAAGTGAACTTGACATCTATGTCTGACACAATCTTCTTCAGAACACCGTGCAACCTCACTATCTCCCTAATGAAGACCTATGCTACATAAATAGCTAAATAAGTAGTCTTCACTGGAACGAGGTGAGCTACCATGCTAAACCTATCAACCATAACCACGATGGAATCATGTTTCTTCAATGCCCTCAGCAAACTTGTAATGAAATCCATGGAAATGACCTCCCATTTCCATTCTGGAATCGGAATAGGCTGTAACAAACTAGTTGGATGCTTACACTCAACTTTCACCTACTAACAATCCAATCATTTAGCAACAAACTCTGCCACTTCCTTCTTCATATCCGGCCAATAGTAGAACTTCCACCATTGTCAATGTCTTCTGATATCCTGGGTGACCTAAATATGGATTGACATGAAACTCCCTCAAAATAAGCTTCTTGAGCTCAATGTCATCCAACACATAGATTTTGTCCTTGAATATTACCAAACCATCTCTTGTGAGACGAAAGTCCACATCCTGATCACCTATACCTAGTTGTAACCTGTGCTTTAACTTCTGGTACCTATCATCCTATTGTCCTGCCTGTAGGATATGGTCCTATAAATCTGTCCCATAAGAACTCATAGTTTCAACACAATTTACATGTACTCTTCTATTAAGAGCACCTACAACATTGTTCTCTTTTCCCTTAATGTATCTGATCTCGAAGTCAAACTCACTAAGAGTGGCCAACCATCTAGCTTGCATGGCATTCAAATTAGGTTAGTCAAATAATTATCTCAGCCCACTGTGATCACTCATCAGAATGAACCTCCTGCCAAGAAAGTAGTGCCTCCACATCTTCAATGCATGAATGATTGTTGTCAACTCAAGATCATGAGTCACATAATTTTTCTTATGCTCATTCAATTTCCTTGACTCATAACACACCACTTATCGCTCCTACATCAAGAATCCACCAAGTCCTCTCTTCCAAGCATATGTGCACATCACAAACTCTTTATCTAGATATGCAATCTTTAACATAGGAGTGTTTGTCAACAACTGCTTCATCTGCTCAAAACTTGTTGCACATTCTTCTATCCATTCAAATTTATATCCTTTCCTTTGTAAGGATGTAATAGGATATGTGGTTTCTGAGAAGTTCCTGATGAACCTCCTATAATAACCTTCTAACCCCATGAATGATCTGACCTCATCCACATTTCTAGGAACTTCCCATTCCATGATAGCTCTTATATTTTTTGGATCTACTGCTATGCCTTTCTTAGAAACCACATGCCCCAAGTAATGTACCCATGTCTAAAAGAAACAACCTTTTCTAAGCTTGGCATACAACTAATGTTCTCTTAGCAATCTCAATACTACTGCTAAATGTTTGGCGTGCTCTTCCTAATTCTTAGAATATATCAATATATCATCAATGAATACAATAACAAACTTGTCTAGATAAGGACACAACACACTATTCATCAAGCACATAAAAGTAGCTATAGCATTATTCAAACCAAAAGGAACTACAACAAACTCATAATGCCCATATCTGGTTCGGAAAGCAGTCTTGTAGATGTCTTCTTTTTTAATGCGTACCTGATGGTATCCTGATCTCAAATCAATCTTTGAGAACATTGTTGCTCCCTTATACTGGTTAAACAAGTCATCGATCCTAGGAAACATATACTTGTTCTTAATCATCACCTTGTTCAACTGATTGTAATCAATACACAACCTAAGAGTACCATCCTTATTCTTTACAACCAATATTGGTGCACCCCAAGGTGATACTCTTGGCCTAATGTACCCCTTGTCAAGCATTTCCTTCAATTGCAAATTTAATTCTACTAACTCTAGAGTGCTCATTCTGTAAGGTGCCTTCGATGCTAGTGCTACCCCTGGTACTAACACAATAGAAAAGTCCACTTCCCTATGAGGAGGTAACTCTGAAATCTATGCTGGAAACACATCTTGAAACAAATGTAATACTGGGTACCTCTCAAATATTTCTGCATCCTCAATATCCTTACCCTTTTCACTGGAAATATGGATTGCAAATAGTACACACCCCTTCATGTGACTGCGCTTGGATTGCATAATTGTAATCATCCTCACCAATGTAGGCTTCTTCTTTCATTACAAGATTCTATTTTCTCCATTATCATCTAGGTGCTCAATAGTCTTGTCATAGCAATCTAATTTGGTCCTATGGATATATGGCCAATCCATGCTCAAAAGCATACTATATGATCGCAATGGAAGCACATTTAAATGTGTTGTTTTAGGCATACCGTTCAACTCAAATGCACAAGATCTTGCCTAGTGATGGACTCTCTTCTTAGTACTTGTAGCCAACTACACCAACCAAGACTTTGCATTCACTTCTTTCCTCAAACCACACTTATACACCAGGCCATGGTTAACATAACTATAATTAGATCCAGGGTCAATCAAAATAGAAACAACTTGACCAAAAAGCTTACCTTCCATCTCAATAATGGATGTTTGGCAATCTGCCTGCTTGTTGTCCACAGTTGCATAAATTCGAGGAATGTTATGGCCCACATCCCCAACCGTCTGTGCCTCCTGAGAACTATTTATCTAAGGCATACCACCCTGGTACAATGGAAAATCCTTCTTGTGATGATCTTTTGCACATATCCAACACTTCAATGATCCTCTACCATCAACTCTATTTGCTTCTCTCTAGTTTGCGACTCATGTCCCTTCTCAACTGCATTAAACTTCTTATAAGGAACACCATTTTCTTTCTCACTTGCATCCTAAGGTCTTCCCTGCTTCAATGGCCACTTCCCTTTAACTTTCTCATTCCCCTTCAATTCACTCTTAGGTTCAACTTTATGCTTTGACTGCTCATAAAAATGCTTCAATTTCCTGATGGCTTCCTTCAGTGGTCGTGACTCATCAAACTCAATCTGTTCCCTATATGTTATTGAAAACCCATTGATGAACCTTTAAATCTTTGCTTTCTCATCCTTGAGGTAAGGTACATGCCTTAACAACTCCAGGAACCTGCTAGTGTACTATCATATGTCATAGAACCCATATGTAGCTCATAAAACTCCTTAGCTTTGTCATCGTAATACCTCCCAGACAAGTACTTCTTCTTAAAGAGTCTCTCGAACTCGTCCCAAATCAACTCTTCTTCTCGAATGCCCTTGACATTCTTCACATCTTCCCACCAAATATTTGCTTTCCCTTTTAGAATGAAGGTGGCTATTTTGGATTTCATGTTCTCTGAGTAGTTGTGTAATCTGAAGAATTTCTTCATTCCAAACAACCATGCCTCTACATCTTATGACTTCTTCATCTCTCCATAAAATGTAGGAGACTTGACTTTCTTGAACTCCTTAGGCAAGTACTCACTCCTCCTATAAGGATGACGAAGGTGATGACTGTGATGATGTCTCCCAGATGAGGAATTAGAGTGATACCCATACATACCATTCCTCCTGTCAGTCGTATCCAATGATCTGCCACCTCTGACTATGTCCCTTCTATACAATTTGTATCATGACCAAGACCTGCTACCATAGGCTCCATTATTCTTCTCTTCATGTTCTTGATTAATGCTTAAGTATCCCTGTATTTGCAAGTCTGACAAGCTCTGAAGGATGACCGCATTGACCTCCGCTTGCTTTTCCTGAGCCCTTGCAAGTCTTTCCTGAGCCTCAACTAACCTGTCATTGTCAACCTTGCAACTTCTGATCTCTGCCCTCAAACTCCTCAATGTGTCTGCTATATCGGGAGAATACTCATCTCCTTGTTGCCCAACTGATTTGTAGGGAGAGTCACGTGAACTAAGTCTACCATTTTTCTCGTCATCCTTGATTCTCTTCTTCTTGCAAGTATACCATGTCAGGTAAACCAAATAGATACCATAACTAAAATCATACCTCAATTACGTTCAGGGGAGGCTTATCTCATATGTAAAATAAATCTATATTAGCATGTATCGTGCTAATATATACATAATCATAATCAAATCAATATGTCAACATCATGCATGACAATACTAATTGGATACCATGGCCTCATGTATGACAATACCAATTGGATACCATGGCCTTATGCATGACAATACCAATTGGATACCATGGCCTCATGCATGACAACCATAAGCATGCCAATGCATGCATAACCACATGCATCTAGCCACATGGGCCGAATGGGCTAACCATAACCATACCACCCAAAGAGAGCACAACCTGCTATGATACCATTCTGCAACGCACATCCTCTCATATCTACACACTTTCACCATCTTTCCTGTGGTAAACATGAGCTAAGGGCCTACTATGACATGAATCAACCTCCTAGGTGACTTTAAGGAAATGAACCCAACATAAAAATACCTTATCGACTTTCATCAGGTGCTACAAGACCCCCATAAGCTAACCAAAAATTCTAGGTGTTCAACCCCTTATGTTGGAAACACATCATGGAACTACTGAATACAGGGTACCTCTCGAATATTTCTACATCCTCAACATCCTTACCCTTGTCACTGGAAATGTGGATTGAAAATAGTACACACCCCTTTCTATGACTACACTAGAATTGCATAATTGTGATCATCCTCACTAATGTAGGCTTCTTCTTCCCTTACAAGATTCTATTTTCTCCATTATCATCTAGGCGCTCAATAGCCTTGTCATAATAATCTACTTTGGTCCTGTGGAGATATAGCCAATCCATGCCCAAAAGCATACTATACGATCCCAATGAAAGCACATTTAGATGTGTTGTTGTAAGCATACCATTCAACTCAAATGCAGAAGATCATGCCTAGTGATGAACTCTCTTCTTAGTACTTGTAGCCAACTGCACCAACCAAGATTTTGGATGCACTTCTTTCCTCAAACCACACTTATCCACCAGGCCATGATTAACATAACTATAATTAGATCCAAGGTCAATCAAAATAGAAACAACTTGACCACAAAGCTTACCTTCCATCTCAATAATGGATGTATGGTGATCTGCTTGCTTGTTGTCCGTAGCTACATAAATTCGAGGAATGTTATGGCCCACATCCCCGACCATCTGCGCCTCCTGAGAACTATAGATCTAAGGCATGCCACCCTGGTACAATGGACAATCCTTATTGCAATGATCTTTTCCACATATCCAACACTACAACAATCCTCTACCATCACCTTTATTCTATTTCTCTTCAGGTTGTGACCCATTTCCCTTCTCAACTACATTAAATTTCTTCTAAGGAACAACATTTTCTTTCTCACCTGCATGAGGTCTTCCCCGCTTCGGTGGCCACTTCCCTTTAACTTTCTCATTCCTCTTCGATTCACGCTTAGGCTCAACTTTACGCTTTGACTACTCATAACAATGTTTCAGTTTCCTGATGGCTTCCTCCAACGACCGTGTCTCATCAAAATCAAAATAGTCTCTATATGTTATTGGCAACCCACTGATGAACCTTTGAATATTTTATTTCTCATCCTTGAGGTAAGGTACATACCTTAACAACTCCAGGAACCTGCTAGTGTACTTATCATATGTCATAGAACCCATTTGTAGCTCATAAAACTCCTTAGCTTTGTCATCATAATACCTCTTAGACAAGTACTTCTTCTCAAAGAGTCTCTCAAACTTGTCCCAAATCAACTCTTCTTCCTAAATGCCCTTGACATTCTTCACATATTCCCATGAGATATCTTCTTTCCATTTTAGACTGAAGGTGGCTATTTTAGCTTTCATGTTCTATGAGTAGTTGTGTAATCTGAAGAATTTCTTCATTCCAAGAAACCATGCCTCTACATCTTCTGACTTATTCATCTCTCCATCAAATGTAGGCGACTTGATTTTCTTGAAATCCTTAGGCAAGTACTCATTCC
Organism: Pinus taeda; assembly: GCA_000404065.3. Lineage (NCBI taxonomy): Eukaryota > Viridiplantae > Streptophyta > Pinopsida > Pinales > Pinaceae > Pinus > Pinus taeda. Next base: position 78,247 of record APFE030276196.1, on the reverse strand, counting down.
TCCTGTAAGGATGACAAAGGTGATGACTATGATGATGTCTCCTAGATGAGGAATTAAGTGATACCCATACATACGATTCCTCCTATTACTTGTACCCAATGATCTGCAACCTCTGACTATGTCCCCTCTGTCCAATCTGTATCCTAACCAAGACCTGCTACCATAGGCTCCATTAGTCTTCTCTTCCTCTTCTTGACTAATGCTTAATTATCCCTGTATATGCAAATCTGACAAGCTTTGAAGGATGACCGCATTGGCCTCTGCCTGCTTTTTTCTGAGCCCTTGCAAGTATTTCTTGAGCCTCAACTAACGTGTCATTATCGGACTTGCAACTTCTGATATCCTCCCTCGAAATCCTCATCGTGTTTGATATATCATGAGAATACTCATCTCTTTGCATCCCAATTGATATGTAGGGAGAGTCACGTGAACTGTAGTCTACCATTTTGCTTGTCATCCTTGATTCTCTTCTTCTTGCAATTATACTGTGTCAGGTAAACCAAGTAGATACCATAACCAAAATCATACCTCAATGACGTTCAGGGGAGGCTTATCTCATATGTAAAATCAATCCACATTAGCGTGTATCGTGCTAATATATACATAATCATAATCAAATCAATATGTCAACATCATGCATGAAGATATCAACTGGATACCATGACCTCATGCAAGACAACCATAAGCATGACAATGCATGCATAACCACATGCATCTAGCCACATGGGCCGAATGTGCTAACCATAACCATACCACCCAAAGAGAGTGCAACCCACGTACCACTTTGTAACACGCCTCCTCTCATATCTACCCACTTTCACCAGCTTTCTCGCAGTAAACGTGAGTTGAGGGGCTGCTATGATATGAATCAACCGCCTAGGTGACCTTAAGGAAATGAACCTGACGTAACAAGACCTTACTGACTTCCCTCAAGTGCTACAAGACCCCTAAAAACTAACCAAAAATTCCAAGTGTCCAACCCCTTATATAACTTTATTTTTCAGTGAATTGGAACCCCAGTTGCTCCCATGACAAGGCCTCCAAGCGATTATAACCCTCCAGTCACTCCCACAGGCTTGTTTCCCCAACGACTGCAGTCTCTTTCAGGCAGTTTTGTGCCAACGCCTCTAAAATCTAAACCACTTTTCAGGGCTAGGATCCAAACCTCTGCCTAGAACTCAGTGAAACTTCTAGAAACGATAAATAACCTAGAGACAAAGCATCTAGCACAAAACTTACTCAAGGACTTGACCAAACCGGGTCTAACCATGACATTCATTTTGTCAAACACATGATGAACATGCAACCTACAGGCCATGAATGCATATCTAAACATAAAGATTTGAAACTTATATGAGGTTTATCAAGGACTAATGCCTTCTCACAATAGCTTCCATGATACCAATTAGGTCATACATTCATTAACTAGTCATTCATCAATTAAAAGGTGATAGGAGCCATAATTAAATATGTCACAAAACCATGCTTATAACCAACATATACCCAGATAAATAACAATGATAGAACAACCATTAAAGCCACATAAAAAAAAGTACATTTACTCATAAGGACAAGAGGAACTTAGCTCTTATTAACCATATGCTAAAACCAACCAAGTTATGGACTTACATGTACTACTCGACCATAGATTGGGCCGAACTAAATGTTTCTTTCAGCTAATCACCCTCGTGCCATATTCTAAGTATGAATGCGGTATCTCATGGGATAAACCAATCCAAAAACAACCAAGGGAATCCAGAGATTAAACCACCTCCACCTTCACACTACCATGATCTCACCTAAACTGGTCCTGAGATCACAAAACCAAACTGAGCTTGGATACCTCATAATTCCTTCACCATCCCTTGAGGAATTTTCCTCTCTTCACCCACCTGTTAAGGGCTTCCCAGAGAATACCATCTCCACCCCCAAACCTTGGGATTCTCCTGAGACCGCCTCACCCATATCTAAAACCCTCTGGAAATCTGAAGCTTAACCAAGAACGAATCCCATCACACCATGGCTATCCAGAAATGGAGAGGCAAGGCTAAAACCACTATCAAAACCCAACAAAACCCATGCCAATGACAATAAATGAAACAAATACACACATGCATATACCATGGATGCTAAAACCAGCTAGGAAATCATACATGCAATCTATCACCTACAAGTATTCCCACTAAAGTCGCTTGATCCAACCTTTCCTTGCTTTCCCTTGCTTTCTTTGTCCTTGCTTGCTTGTTTTCTCCTCTTGGTGCTCTTCTCCTCTCTAAAACCAATTTTGAAACTAAACTGACATAAGGCTAACAAAAAGCTGTGAACTAATTCTCTGATGACTTTTTATTATTGATGCCTCTAATTTCTTCATTTTCCTCTATTTCCTTCATTTTCCTCCTCACATGCAACTTGTGGCCTTTCACCTTCCTTTTCTCCTATTTTCCATTATTTTCATAAATAAAATGCAAATAATGTATTTTTGCCTTTTCAATGCCTTTGCCATTGCCTTTTCTAATTTCCCCTTAGCCTTAATAAACAACAAGTGACACCCACTAGGACACTTTGCCCAACATTCAACTTGAAATACAGGTCCCATAACATTGCTCTTATTTTTCCTTTATTAACTTTATTACACGAACTTTTAACTCGGGGATGTTACAGTGAGTAGCTTCGATTAGGAGGAAAATCATTCCTTCTTAATCATTTCGATATACACATTTTATGAAAAGGTTACATATTATCTTTGCACAATTTCAATGTTATATTTAAATGTTGCCTTTATATATAAAATCACAATGAATAATGATTGTTAATCTATATGATTGTGATTTAAATTGTTATGCTTAATGTTTTTTTTTTTTTGTAGGGTGAATTTTATTAGCTTCAAAAACTGGAGATTACATCAAAGATGATCATAAGTTATGCTAATCTCTCACATAGGAGACTGGACCATAGTAAAGAGTAGACCTTATGCATGGTTGATAGAGACAATTTAAAACAAACAAAATCAAAAACTATAAAATATAGGACCAGATGATGACCCATATAGTCTTGCTCAAAACTAACATCAAAAGTTGATAAATTAGCCATTGTTATAAAACATCAAGGGAGGGGATCTGAATCAAAGCTTTCCATTGGAATATGAGTCGTTGGATTAACTGGAGGTCTAGTTGTCATCAGGGTGATGCTTAGATGATGTTCCATTCTCTCCAACCAACAATCTATCCTATCCATCCTGTTATCATAATCTTTCAGGTGTCCATGCATGTGGTCCAAGGATTTCCGTAGATCTATCCTAAGCTCCTAGAAATACAATAGAACGTGTCCCAACACGAGCTTCATATTATAGTATAAATATATTGTCTAGATGCATTGATTGACTCTTCCTCGCATGTGCCCCATGTTTGGGATCCGACTTGTCCAATCTTCCATCACTTCATAATTTGATAGGGCAATTCTGTGGGAAGAGGCTTCCCCTTTAGTTTGAGTGAACTCCTCTTGAATATGAATCAAGAACTACTCCCCATATCTTGTTGTAAAACCTTCTATGTGATGATGTAAGTGAGTATTTCATCTACTTGCTTTCTCCTTGTAGTAAATTTCCCCTCTCCTCATTCAACCTCTTTGTTTCGATAGGATGCTAATAGACTCTGGTCACTGAGTTGTTGGAAATAGTCTACAGTGGAAACCTAGAGGTTCTCTCACTTTGAGCCACTTCAACTTGGTTAGTTCTAAAACCAATTGAGCAATTAATTGAGAGTTCAACAACCAACTAATTTGGCTAAGTTGACAGAAACCTAACCATGCCGCTTCAAACCTCCACTGACTACTTATGTACCAACTACAACTAACATCCCCCCCCTGCCACTTCTAGACTAATTGAAAGGGCTTTATCCCAAGGTTTTGAGCATGTAGAGATGCCCCCCTTCCACCCCGCATTGACAAATTAGATTTAAGGAGCCATCCCAAGCCCAAAAAGCCTCCCAAATTATTATACCACAACCAATCCAAACACCCAAACCAAAGCCAACACCTTTGATAATCAGGATAAATGATATTTCTAGCATGAAAACACTAGCACTCAAAACCATAAGAACCCTATTGATTTCCACAATAGAGAAGACATGAAACCTTCCCCCACGAACCACCCTTATTCAATTTAACCTAACACCAAGGTTCCTTTAGGAGCCCCCGACCTTGCTATAACAACCCCAAGTTAAAAGTTCATGTAATAAAGCAAAAATAAGACCAAGGTCATGGGACACGTATTCCAAGCTAAATGTTGGGAAAATCATCTTAGTGGGCCTCACTTGTTGTGTCTTATGGCTTAGGGAAAATTGGCAAAGACAATGACAAAGGCTTTGATAAGGCAAAAAGTCATTAACAGTATTTATTTATGAAAATAAAGGAAAATAGGAGAAAAGGGAGGTGAAAGGTCACATGTTGCATGTGAGGAGGAAATTGAAGGAAAATGAAGAAATTAGAGTCGTCAATAATAAAAAGACATCAGAGCATCAGTTTGGGGCCTTTTGTCAGTTTTGTTTTGGAATTAGCCTCAAAGAGGAGAAGAGTACCAGGAGGAGAAGGAAAGCAAGCAAGCAAAGGAAGGTCAAGGAAATCAAAGGAAAGAAAGGATCAAGCAACTTCAACTGGAATACTTGCAGGTAACATGTTGCATGTATGTTTCCTATCTAGTTTTGGCATGCATGGTATGTGCATGTGTCTATTTGGTTAATTTGTTCTCATTTGCATTGGTTTTGCCTGGTTTCAACAATGGTTTTAGCCTTGCCTTGCCATTTTCAGATAGGCATGGTATGATGGGATTCTTTCTTGGTTGAGATTTAGATTGCCGGAAGGTTTTGGATCCAAGTGAGGTGGTCTGAAGAAAATCTCAAGAGTTGGGGGTGGAGATGGTTTTCTTCGGGAAGCCCTCAACAGGTGGGTGGAGACAAGAAAATTCCTCAAGGGACGGTGAAGTAATTCTGTGGCATCCAAGCTCGGTTTGGTTTTGTGATCTCAGGATTGGTTTAGGTGAGATCACGGTATGGTGAGGGTGGAGGTGGTTTAACCTTTGGATTCCCTTAGTTGTTTATGGATTGGTTTATCCCATGAGATCCCACATTCATGCTTGGAATATGGCATGGGGGTATTTGGCTGAAAGAAAGTTTTGGTTCTGCCAATCTTTGGTCAGGTGGTACGTGGAAGTCCCTAACTTTCTTGGCTTTTGCATATGGTTAATAAGAAATAAGTTTCTCTTATATTTGATGAGTAATTATACTTGTTATTTTGTGGCTTTAATGGTTGTTCTATCATTGTTATCTACCTGATTATACGTTGGTTATAAGCATGGTTATATGACAAATCTAAGTATGGTTCTTATCACATTTGAATTAATGAATGTCTATTTAACGAATGCGTGACCTAATTAGTGTTATGACAACTATTGTGAGAAGACATTGGTCCTTCTTGTTAAACCTCAGATAAGTTTCAAATCCCTATGTTTAGATATGCATTCACGACCTGTAGGTTACATGTTTATCACATGTTTGACGAAATTCCAGTCCTAGTTGGGAAGGTTTAGGTTAAGTCCTTGTTCAATTTTTTGGTTTAGAAGCTTTGTTTCTATTTTATTCATCATCTCTGGAAGTTTCATTAAGTTTCTAAAAATCAAAAAGTTGAGCATCAGTTGATAAAATGGGAAACTCTAGAGTTCCCAAAACATTGGGTTGTCAATCACTCCAGGCCGCAACTCCCCATGAACATTACGTCAGCCAATATAACCGAGAATGCCTCAACTGCAGTAATATCTTTTCCCCGAAGATCAACCATTGATCGAAGAGGAATAGATGCTGCCTGTAAAATGTCCAGATATTACAGAGATCCTTCCACTATAGATACCGCTTGTTCATCATCATCATTTTCTTCCTGTCGTCATTTACAGCTTTTTGAATTAGCCCAGCTTGTAAATTTTTCGTCCTTAGAAGTAAAATGTCCTGAGTGTACAAATATTGTAAACCTTCTCAGTTTAGCAGAACAAAACATTCATCTGCATCATAATCCCCGTACAGGCACTGCTCCACCATCCACTTCTATTAGTTCATGTCCAAACCCTAAATGTTCTGACATACCTTTTCCTCATGAACCTGAACCTGAAAATGATCATGTCCTTATGATCCACTCAATAGAAGAGGAAGATCCCATGCTAACCCAGATGATCTGTCTCATGAGACCTGTAAAGCCTAGGTATGGGTTGGGAAAAATAGAACAGTCAGAACTGATTCCACAGTGTAGATTCAAACAGATCCCTTCAAACTGTAAGAAACCTGCAGTCATGGAGATGCATAAGTTTTTTGCACTTATGGATGGGTGTCCTAAATCTCAGATCAGTGCAAAATGGATGAAAGAAATGTTGAATTGGGATTTATTCACTAATCCCCAAGCAGACGAGTTTGATCAAGAGTATACCTCAGAGCAGAAAAGAAGAATGGCTACAGATTGGAAAAACTATATGGAGAACAATAATGAATGGATATCTTTCTATTCATGGAAAGACAAAATTGCTCCCATAAAAGTTTTGACTGGTGCTTCATGCAGCAATGTTCCCGATAAGCATGGGTGGACTGCACTTGATGGGTCTATAGTTGAAACTCCGACTACTTTTCCTCCATACAAAGGAATAGTCTTAGGAGAAAAATCAAATGCTGCTAAAGCCATTCCTTTAGTCCAGAAAGATGGCAATGCCTTAGGGATTGATGGTAGGATCCAAAAGTCTAGTGAGCAAATAAATTGGACTAATACTGCTTTGAAAGGTTTAGAAATGAATGTAGCAAAAGCTGAAGAAGTAAAGAAACAAGTGGATGTTGTACAGTCTTCTTTCAATAATGTAAATTCTTGTCTGAATAGTATTCAGTTTGATTCCAGTATGACTCGCTCATATACTAAAGAGTCATTAAATAAAATTGAGGAGATAAGAGAACATTTAGTTGATACAACTAAAACTCTCTTCACTGGCTTAACTGAGAAATTTGATAAGATGCAGGTTACAAAAGTAGAAAAGCCAGTTCCAAATTCATTTTTTGTCAAAAGAAATATAAATATTGAACATTCAATGAGGAATGTAGAAAAATTCCCTCTGCTGTTCCCCAAAGAGACCAAAGCAGAAGAGCCTGAAAAGATAACTATTGCTTCTTTATTTGAGGAACCAGAAACTCAAATCCTCCCAATTTATGAACCCATCGAGCACAGATTTTCCAGACACTCTGCTCCTGATATTGAAGGGAAAGGAAAAATGCCTGAAGCACATACTTTCTTCCCTGACTCCCACAGAGAATGGAACATAGATAACATGAGTATTGGCCAGATCCGCCAAATGATTGATATAATGTATACTGAGTATAAACTCATGTGTCTAAGGGGAAAATCAGAAGTGGATGCTTGCAAAACAATCATCCAGTGTTTTACAGGTACTCTTCTCAAATGGTGGGAAACAGAATCATCTCCTAAGTTGGTTGAGACTATGGAAGCTGAAGTCCTGAAAGATGAAAAGGGAGATGGGATTCATAACCAAGATGGCACTGTAACAAATAATATGATTGGTGCCTTAACATCTATGATTTTAGAACATTGGTGTGGCTGTGAGACTGAAATAGCAAATAAACATGAGGTTATTTTGATGAACCTCAAGTGCCACAAAATGCCCCAATATGATGATTTTCACAGAGACTGGATGCAGCGGATATATGAAGTAAAAGATTCCAAAAATCTTCTTTGGAAGCAGGTATACCTTGCTGCTTTGCCTTCCAGATTTGTTGATTATATCAAAATGCAGGATATTTTTCAGTTGCCTTTTGAGTCATATACATGGGGTGAAATCTATTCTCTCATTACAAAGACCCTTGTCAGCCTTTGTACCAGCTCAAGAGTGAATAAATCATTAGAAAAATTATCTCGGTTGCCAGATAAAAAGTCTATTTGTAGTAAATATGGACTAACAGTTGATGACCCATTGGTCAAACGAAGAAAGTCTAAGAAAAAGGCAAAAAGAGAATTTAAAGAGACTTTCTATAGAAATAAAAGGAATTACCCAAGAAGTAAAAGAAAATATCCCACAAAGGATAAAGCCCCTAAAATAAAAGGCTATTATAGGTATATTCCCAAGACTCACTACTATAATCCCTCTGATATACATTTACACACATCCAAGCAAGAAAAATGGAACAAGTTGACTTGTTGGTTGTGTGGACAGACAGGACATACATCCTCGAGATGTCCTCAAGGCGAAGAATCTAAACTTGGTAGGGGAAAAAAGACAACTGTTTATGCCCAAAAAGCTAAACAAGTCAAGAAAGAACATTCTGGCCCATTCTCCTGTCTAAGATGCAAGTCAAAGTATCATGTTACAGAAAATTGTCCAAATCTTCATATTACAGCTCAATAACATCAATTAGAAGATTCATCTCTGGATTCTTTTACTAGTACAGATGAAGAATTTCAAGTAAATATGGGACATTTTAGTGATTTAGATTTATCAGAATGTTCTTGTTCAGACTCTGATGAATGTGCATGTCATGTTTTCTATGATAATGATTTTGAAGTTTCTGACAGCTCCAGTGAAGAAGAAGAAAGGTCAAAACCTCCCAAAGGAAAAGTCCTCATGGCATCTACTGAAGAAGAAGCTGAGATGAAAATTTTAGCCCAAATCAGGAATATGGAAGAAGGTGCAATGAAAGACCGCCTGATAGAGGCTTTTACAGATCAACTCAAATCTAAAGCTTCAAAAGAATCAGGTAAGAAGCCACTATTTGTTGATGCCTCATATGAAAGGAATACAAAATCTTTCCAAATGCATCATCAAAAACCAGGGAAAGTAAGATCCCTGACTTTGGGAGAAGTGAGTGGTGAAATTCACCAGCTCAAATCAGAAATCTCCGCCATCAAAGCACAGATAGCAGAACTAAAGAAAGGAAAGGAGATTAATGAAGAAGAAGAAGAAGAAGAATCCTGGAATACAGGATCTCGCCACAAAGAAATTGAAATTGCAGAAGGAAGGTCAGACCCGTATTTTGGCTTTCAGGATATGAGATTATTTACTATTACATACCAACAACATCATGTTAAAGTAAAAATCTGTATCCAAGGCCAAATATTTTTTATGACTGCATTGCTGGATTCTGGTGTTGACATCAACATTCTTGACATTAGAAACATTCCAGCAGAATACTGGGTCTCGGCAGAAAGGGAAGTGGTAGGACTAGGGAATAAGAAGCTCAAATATGAAATCCCTAGAGCCTCCTTATGTTTTGATACTCATTGTGTATATATGAAATTTGCTATCGCAGACATACCTGTTGACTGTATATTAGGTAATGTTTTTCTAGCTGCAGTAGAACCACATGGTTCAGCAAGAATAAAAAGGAGTAAAGCTGGTTATTTCATCTCTGTGCCTACATCCAGAGGAACAAGAAAGAGGATTGAGCTCCCCTATGTCTCTACTCCCAGGGTCTCCACTATGGTCCAAGCTATGCAGAAGTTGGAGAAAGCTGAATCTCTACTGACAGATCTTAAAGATCTAAAGGGCAAATTGAGAATAGAGGAACAGCTGAAACAACCGAAGATCAAGAGAAGGATTATAGAGCTAAAAGAAAAATTGGCAAAGAAATGTTGCTCAGAAGAACTAAATGCCTTCTGGCACAGGAAGCAGCATACGGTCAAACTGCCCTACAAAGAAGGTTATAAAGGTAAGCCTTGCAAAAGCAGAGCTATACCAATAAGCCAAGAGTACAGAAAATTATGTCAGCAAGAAATTCAACAGCTACTCAACAGAGGCCTAATCAGAGAATCCACTAGTCCTTGGAACTGCTATGGGTTCTATGTGAATAAAAGGGCTGAACAAATTAGAGGTATTCCCAGACTTGTCATAAATTACAAGCCTCTAAATTCAGTCTTGGCTGATGATACCTATCCAATTCCACATAAAGGTGATTTAATCAGAAGAATTGCAGGAGCAAAGGTATTTTCAAAGTTTGATTTAAAAGCAGGGTTTTGGCAAGTAGCTGTTCATGAAGAAGATAAATTCAAAACTGCTTTTAGTATCCCAGCAGGGCATTATGAGTGGAATGTCATGCCCTTCGGTCTTAAAAATGCTCCCTCTAAGTTTCAGAAAGTTATGGATGATATATTCAAGCCATATTTTGATTGGTTACTTGTATATATAGATGATGTTTTAATTTTTTCCAGAAATCTTGATGACCATTTCAAACATGTAAATATTTTCATGAACTTGGTTCGAAGAAATGGTCTCGTTCTCAGCAAAAAGAAGATGGAATTATTCCAGACTTCTATAAAGTTTTTGGGACACCAGATTACAAATGGCCAGATCTCTTTGCAGAAGCATGCTATTGAGTTTGCAGATAAATTTCGAGATGTCTTAAAGGATAAGACACAATTGCAGAGGTTCCTTGGCTGTTTAAATTATGTGAGTAGTTTTTATCAAGACTGTGCTTCTGATAGGAAAGTGCTCAATAAAAGAACTGGCAAAAATCCTCCCCCATGGACAGACGCGCACACCAAAGCAGTTCAAGAAATCAAGGCAAAGGTAAAATCTTTACCTATTCTATACATTGCTGATGATGAGGCATTTAAAATTGTAGAATCTAATGCCAGTGACATAGGTTGGGGTGGAATTTTGAAGCAAAGGATTGGTGAAGAAGAACAAGTCGTTCAGTTTGCCTCAAGGGTTTGGAACCCAACTGAACAAAAATATTCTGTTATTGAAAGAGAGGTAAAAGCTGCTTGGAACTGTATTAGTAAATTTGCAGTTTATCTCATAAATAAGCCATTCCTTCTTAGAACAGATGCTTCAGCAATGAAGAAAGTTTTGGCTAAAGATATCAAAAAACCAGAAGAAGCGAAATTTGCTAGATGGCAGGCATTATTCGCAAATTTTGATTTCTCTATTGAGCATATCAAAGGAGAACAGAACTGCCTCCCTGATTTTCTCAGTAGAGAATATCTTGAAAAAGGAGTTGCACAGGTCATGATGATTGTCACCGAATGGGATCAAAGTCAGAAATGTGAAGTCTTGAGGACTATCCCAGATAACCAAGACTGGGATACATATAAAAACAACTGGAAGCCTACATGGCAATTACGAAATACAAAAGTTCTTGATGCAGACCTCCAGCCTCATACAGATCTTCAACACTATGTGCCAGAAAAAAGAGTATATCCAAAAGGCAGAAAATGGATTCATGACATGATATATACTAAAGCCAAAGCTGATGCAAGGACAGCAAGAGAAGCCTTAGAATCAAATTTCCATGACATTGGATGGATTGGACACCAGGGAGATAGTAATACCAGAACCTATGGAGCATATTTCTGTATCTATCGTACCAGAGATCTATGGATAAACCATTCGCAAGTCCAACCAGGTGCAAGATGGCCAAGAAATGATCCTAAGGTAATATTCCCGGATACAGTTTACAACTTTTGAGATTATAAAAAGTTATGGTGGGACTTCATGAATGTCGATGATAAAACAGATACACATTATACAAAATTGAAGTTTAGCACAATGGCAGCTTCTCAGGATAATCTGCAGTGCGAATGATTCCAAAATTGGTGGATAGACTATGGTGTCAACAGGACAGCCATGGACCCTGTGTATCATGAAGGATATCAAAGAAGACACTGTCAAAGATGCTTTGATCATAACATTGGAGACTGCTACCATCGCATCTACAGCACAGTCAGAGAGATGACAACCAAAGAATGGGACCCTTTCCATATGACCAATTATTCTCTCCGAGAATACATGGTAGATCACTTGGAGTGGTGTGTACTAACCAAATTCCAACACCAGATCATACTGGGGAAGCCGATGATAGTCCGGAGAATATACACCAAGGCATGTGACGATTTTCTTTACAAAAGGGAAAGATTCCCTGATTTGACTTTATTTTGAATAAGTACCAATCACAAGGGCTTAATTGTGATCAGTGTTCCCGTGGGCTTTACTGTTCAAAAGCCTCCACATTGTAAATATTCCCTTCTAGTCTTTTCTCGTGGACTTTTTGTACAAAAGTATCCACTGTGTAACCAGTCATGGGTCTGTTTTTACTTTAAGTACAAGGATCTACTTTACAGACAATATCACATGCGTTACCCGAAAGCAATTACTTGGCCTGGCCCAAATATTTGTGCGGACATCGCTTTGATAAAGGCTGAAAAAGAAATGTTTCTTTAGGTCTTTTCAGTCTGACCAACAGTAATGTTTGTCCCCCCTTCACACTCTATATAAAGAAGGGTAAGGCTCATTTGTGGAACAATGAGTCTTAAGCAATCTTGTGTGTGTGTGTGTTTTGAGTCGAGTGTTCTCCTGCTCTGCATCTGCGGACATTCAGTCTGATCTACTTGCATCACGAGTAATCACTCAAAGTCCCTAGTTGGTTCGAGAAGCCTGCGTATCAGTGCGCTCGGCACTGGTAAGAACCTAAAGTGGCCGAACCATTAAAAGAGTCAAGTTTTCTGGTGTGAAGTCTGAATCTGATACAGAGCCTATCTCTTGCCAGAAGCATCCGGTAGTAACTTGCTTATGATTAAGCTGTGAAAAGTCCGGTAAAAGCAAGACTAGTCTGTTTCTGCATAGAATCAATCTCTGTAAAAGCTCTGTGAGCATTCTGTAAAGATTTTCTTATTCAAATAAAATGAGTATGCCATTCTCTTATTTGAGTACCTCTGTGCATTTATAAAAGTCCGTTGTGATAGTAGTTCTCTCTGTGCTTTCATCCGAAGTTCACAGGAAGTTCGCCAAAGGATTGAAGGGACGCCAAGACCGTGTAAGGCGTGGATGCCGTTGAGAAGGTCGTCAGAGCGTGAAAGATCTCAGTAGGTTCACCACTGGTTCACCAGGAGTTGGTTATCAGAGAAAACTGACAGACACAGAGAAAGAGCAAGCTTGTGACAGAAGCCCCTGCTGAAAATTGGTATCAGAGCCAGTAACGTCTGGTTCAAAAGGTTGGTACTCAGAATCTTACTCATTAAAAATGGAATCTTTGGGAAAATCTGTTTCCTTCAGAGAGCTTGAAGAAGATAAGAATGAAGAGAGTCCTTTAAAAGCAATGTTTGAAAATAATGCAAACAGAACTTTGAATTCTGTTGATAAAACATATGCAGAGAGTCAACCTTCTGCTAGGTGGGCACTACCAGACATTACACCTTCTGAAGTTTATAGCGACTTAGCCCCATTTCATTTGATTGCTGCCTCTAGGATTAGCATTAAAGAGTCAGTTAGTCAAGTTGAAGAAAATTCTGATAGTATCCAGACTATCCCTCTGCTTGATCCCCAATCTCTACAAGCAGAAGCCAAAAAGTTGAAAACAAATTACCTACATCTTGGTTGTATAAGAGTTGGCATTAATCCTTTGGTTCATAAAGGATTAAACACATTTGTGCTTGCTACAGTTAGAGACCTAACGCACAATAAATACACAGATTCTATAATTGGTGGAATTGTTGCTCCTTTGTCTGATGGCCCAGTATACTTTGACTGTTATCCAAACTTTTCTGTTTATACTTTTGATGAAACCATCAAGGATATTCTACAGCTGCAAATCCATACTACTGGATTTGATATGAAAAGGAAAAGAAATAATATTGCCATTCAGACCAAAGCCTGTTTCAGGCATACCAACACTTTGTGGCCAGCAATCCGTCATACCCCCAGTCGGGACTCCAAGTCAAGTGTTGTAGTGAAAACCGACCCTAAAAATCAAAAAGTTGAGCATCAGTTGATAAAATGGGAAACTCTAGAGTTCCCAAAACATTGGGTTGTCAATCACTCCAGGCCGCAACTCCCCATGAACATTACGTCAGCCAATATAACTGAGAATGCCTCAACTGCAGTAATATCTTTTCCCCGAAGATCAACCATTGATCGAAGAGGAATAGATGTTGCCTGTAAAATGTCCAGATATTACAGAGATCCTTCCACTATAGATACCGCTTGTTCATCATCATCATTTTCTTCCTGTCGTCATTTACAGCTTTTTGAATTAGCCCAGCTTGTAAATTTTTCGTCCTTAGAAGTAAAATGTCCTGAGTGTACAAATATTGTAAACCTTCTCAGTTTAGCAGAACAAAACATTCATCTGCATCATAATCCCCGTACAGGCACTACTCCACCATCCACTTCTATTAGTTCATGTCCAAACCCTAAATGTTCTGACATACCTTTTCCTCATGAACCTGAACCTGAAAATGATCATGTCCTTATGATCCACTCAATAGAAGAGGAAGATCCCAGGCTAACCCAGATGATCTGTCTCATGAGACCTGCAAAGCCTAGGTATGGGTTGGGAAAAATAGAACAGTCAGAACTGATTCCACAGTGCAGATTCAAACAGATCCCTTCAGACTGTAAGAAACCTGCAGACATGGAGATGCATAAGTTTTTTGCACTTATGGATGGGTGTCCTAAATCTCAAATCAGTGCAAAATGGATGAAAGAAATGTTGAATTGGGATTTATTCACTAATCCCCAAGCAGATGAGTTTGATCAAGAGTATACCTCAGAGCAGAAAAGAAGAATGGCTACAGATTGGAAAAACTATATGGAGAACAATAATGAATGGATATCTTTCTATTCATGGAAAGACAAAATTGCTCCCATAAAAGTTTTGACTGGTGCTTCATGCAGCAATGTTCCCGATAAGCATGGGTGGACTGCACTTGATGGGTCTATAGTTGAAACTCCGACTACTTTTCCTCCATACAAAGGAATAGTCTTAGGAGAAAAATCAAATGCTGCTAAAGCCATTCCTTTAGTCCAGAAAGATGACAATGCCTTAGGGATTGATGGGAGGATCCAAAAGGCTAGTGAGCAAATAAATTGGACTAATACTGCTTTGAAAGGTTTAGAAATGAATGTAGCAAAAGCTGAAGAAGTAAAGAAACAAGTGGATGTTGTACAGTCTTCTTTCAATAATGTAAATTCTTGTCTGAATAATATTCAGTTTGATTCCAGTATGACTCGCTCATATACTAAAGAGTCATTAAATAAAATTGAGGAGATAAGAGAACATTTAGTTGATACAACTAAAACTCTCTTCACTGGCTTAATTGAGAAATTTGATAAGATGCAGGTTACAAAAGTAGAAAAGCCAGTTCCAAATTCATTTTTTGTCAAAAGAAATATAAATATTGAACATTCAATGAGGAATGTAGAAAAATTCCCTCTGTTGTTCCCCAAAGAGACCAAAGCAGAAGAGCCTGAAAAGATAACTATTGCTTCTTTATTTGAGGAACCAGAAACTCAAATCCTCCCAATTTATGAACCCATCGAGCACAGATTTTCCAGACACTCTGCTCCTGATATTGAAGGGAAAGGAAAAATGCCTGAAGCACATACTTTCATCCTAAGGTTTAGAAGATGGTTGCTATTTTAGGAAATTCATTAATTATTATTGTTATTAATGGACTTTTTATCAATGGACTTAGGGGTGTGCTACCAAGTTAATTGGGAAATATAATTGTTGTTTTGTGAATATCAAGTCAATTGTGAAATATAATCACTAGTGTTAAAGAATTTAGAGTTGTACTCACATAATGATGTACATGTAAAATTATGTACATGTTAATTTGTTTAAGATGTTAATTATTAGGTGGATGATCTCATTTAACTTCAATAGAATATTTTAGAATATTTTTAATAGTATATACAATTTAAAGGTCGAGATTTATTTCTAAATTTATTATGCATTTTTTTCCCTTTTAATTGAATTTATTAATTAAAAAAATGCTATATAAACAAGTTTAAATGAGTTATGTTTTTTTGGACATGTAGTATTAATAAACCATGATATTGGCCCATGATATTATAACAAAGCTTATTTATAAATCAAGATGAGAGTGAATCTCCATGATTAAGAATTTTGTTACATGTTTTTTTTTAAATTTATATATCTTTAATTTATACATCATTTTTTAATTATTAATAATATTAATTATTATTTTTTAAGTAACTTTGTGATTTTTTAAATTTTAACATATTAGGAGGCATGATAAAGTTAATTTTTTATGCTTATTATGAATTGATATTTACTAGCCATTTAATTTATATTGCTCTACTAGTTTTAGTAGTATTCATAAACCAAAGGTTGAGATTTATCTCAAAAACAATTATGCTATTTTTGTCCTTTAATAAGAATGGTTAATTAAAAAAAAAAATCATTATGATTTTTGTAACATATAGTATGAGTAAGCTATAATATTGTAACAATATTTATTTATAAAATTAGAAAGCCAAATATAAAGTGAATTTCCGTGATTAAGAATCCCATTATATGTTTTTATATATATATATATATATATATATATATATATATATATAATATATATATATATATATAATATAGTATATATATAATATATATATATATATATATATATATATTATATATATTTGTGTAAGTAAGCTTTTTGTATTAAGAAAACAAAACATATTGTACAAAGGGACTGCCCGGGCAGACAAAAGCCCGAAGCTCTGCTAAGAACACAACGACTTGACCAGAGGACCTCCTACAGAACCCCAAAGAAAGCGGGTTGCCGGAAAGGATAGACTATCCACCTCGGCCTTGAGGAGTAGACAAGAAGAGAGCAGTGTTGAACAAGAGGCAACCTAACGAACAAAGAGACAAGAGCGCTGCTAAGGATTCAACCCAACTTGGGTGGAATCCTCAATGCGGCCCTTTTTACCTTTCTTTTTACCCACTTTGACCCATCCGAGATGATCCAGCTACGATGGTAAGACTTGCACGCTAAGCTGGGCGGATGGAGAGAGCTCCTTGTCTGAATCCGAAGGAGAGGTCTCATGAGATCTTTTCTGCGAGAGAGGAGGGGCAGTAGACTCCTCAGGACCTGGTGGGGTCGGGTCCTGTGCAAGCGAAGCGTCCATCCCGTCCTCATCCACTTCCTCTTCATCTGAGCTAGAATCAAAATCATCCATGGGGGGCGGGTCACAAGGTTTCCAGCTTTTGGATTTCGGCTTAGGAGCTGCCTTTTTCTTTTGGGCAGGGATTGCTGGACACGATCTATGAAGGTGCCCTGTGAGATGGCAATTTTTGCAGCGGAACGTTGTGTTCTCGTAATCCAAGGTCTGAGTCCAGTGGAGGTCTCCAACTTTGAGAATGATCTGATCTGGAAGTCCTTTACTCATGTCTATTTCTGCGTAGATTCTGGCGAAGGTTTATATGCCCTTTTCCCCTCTAGAGGTGTCTGTGGATAGAAAGCGGCCTAGAGAATTGCCGATTCCTTCAAACACAGCAAAGTGCCATAAATGAGCCGGGAGGTTAGGAAATCTAACCCAGATGGGGAGCTTGGTAATAGTAGCTATGGAGGGATCAAAATCTGGGAACCAAGGTGTTAGGAATAGACCCGCCGAGTCCCAGAACCAAGGGCCTTCAGTTAATGCTTTTTGGTAATTCTCACTGTCAACAAAAATTACTATGAAGAAACCTTTTGAGCAGAGAAGAACCTTGCAATTGTTGGTCCAGTTCGAGTGAATCCATTTGTAGAGATCTGCTGTGCATGGCCATAGCCCATTGAACCTGCAAATAATGCCATATTCTGCAAACATTTGGTATTGCCTTTCCATTGTAGGATGCATTATTTCAATGGAGGGGGTTTCCTCCAGCTTGTCCACCAAAAAGGGTTTTGGAGCCTGGGCTGGTGGGGCTGAGCTCTTGGGTTTCTGAGCATGGACAACATCTTTGTAAGAAAATGCTTGCGCTGAAGATGATTGTCCAACAACTCCCCCTCGCAAACGAAGTGAAAGAATGATGGAGGCATTTCTTTGAATGTCGTAGAATGAAAGGGGCAGGAGATCCTCTAGCTGTTTACCTCTGTAGAGGAGCCTTTAAGAAGCAAAGGGAATCCCCATCCTAAATTCCAGTAATTGCTTGAGGTTCTGCACTAGATCCGAAGAGCTCACCCACTGAAGCAGAGTTTTGCCCGTGAGGAGCACAATTAGGATCTGGAAAGTTGCAGAGTGCTCTGGCATCTGCTTTCCTCTGCAAATCTGAGATGAGAGGAATCTGGTGCAAGCACCGCTTGCTGGGGGCACCACCTGTCCCTGATTCTTAGGTCCTTGTGAAGGGCAGCACGCAATCTTAATCCCTGGGAATCGTTTGAAAGGGGGCGGGGCTGCTCTGAAGCTTGCTGCACCATTTTCTGCTGTGCTGAGCAGAGGCTGGACAACGGCTGGACGCTGCATCTCACTACGGTTTCTCAGAGCCTTTCCAGAGACTCCATTCTGTGCATTGATTATGAACTGTCCCTTCCAAGAGACCGAATCTCGGCAAGGCATTCCTGCAAACACTTGCCATGCATCCTCCCTGCTTTGGCATTTTGGATTATTTTTGAAAACCAGGGTTCCTAGAAGCGTATTGGTTTCCAATCTGCGGAACCTTAAACATTGCATGGACATGGACTCAAGCATTGAGAGCCTTTGCTTCATCGCTGTCCAAAAACCGTGTTCATTTGAGCCGTAGAAAATGGCCCTGCGGGGTTTTTGGGAGACCCCTTCGCGCGTGTAGCAGATCTGGAGGAATGCGCTTATGCTGAAGACTGCCCATCCGCCTGAAGAGAAACTCTCTACAAGTGAACTGCGCGGCTCCAGGAAGTTGCACCGGCCTGCAGAATGGTCGGAACCGCCATATTCCTGCCAACAAAAATGCAGTTGACGCCATTGAGCTCCTCCAGAAGAGTTATGAGAGCATCAGCAAAGGGGTATAGAGAGTTGTGTCGTTGGAAATCAGAGTTAACAGGATTTGCTTTTCCTGCCCGCAGCAACTCATACAACAGAAATCGGAAATTTCTAATAGAATATGGCAGAGGGCCTTGCCATACAGATTGTTTTGTGCCTGCACCAAGAGATAGAACCAAAAGGCGCCTCCCGGCTCCCTCCACTCTCTCGTCTAGGGCTTCAAGAAGTCCAGAGCCAACACCCAACATTCGCAGCTCCGCCATTCCGCTCTCCAAAAATGTATATATATTTAACTTATATATAGTAATAATAATAATAATTTGCAATTTATTTAATTTATTTTTTATGTTATTAATTTAAATAATATAAAATATATTATAAGATAAATATTTTTATGGAGTTGTCTTTAGTGCGACTATTTGGACTTTCCGATGACAGAATCCACCCAAAGAATTTGAGGTGAAATCTTGATTTGTGCTATTTAAATTGGTTTTTTGACTCTATATATGGATTCAACACCCTGAAAAACATCATTGTGCAGGGGTTACCCATCAAGCTCGTTATTTCAAAAACCTCATTGTGCAGGAGTTACTCATTAAGCTTGTGATTTCAATACATTCTTGATGATGATGATGATGATGGTTAACACCCACTGAGACCAAACTTTGGTTTATCAGACCTAGGGAAATGGATTATTTAGTTTGATTTAAGATTTTATTCCTATGCTCAAAAAGCTTGGAGAGAAGGCTCCTGAGCTCAGTGTAATTTTGACAACGTTAAAGGCTAGGAAGGTCAGTATTGCAACAAAGATTTTGAAACTGAGATCTAATGTGGTTGTACACGGGGCACTCTAAGAGGAAGTGATTTTCATCCTCGATGTTTGTATTCTCATAGAGATGGTAGAACCTTTCCATCCATGGTGTTTTAGGAACTGCCCAACGACCCGTTTCACTATGGAGTTCATGAGAGTTCATTCTAATCTTGGCTATATTAATTTTCTTCTTTGAGCAAGTTAAAACATAGGGATACTTTTGATCTTCTAGGGTGGGGTTGATGACCTCCTTATAATATCTTAATTTTCTTTTAGCTGCTAAATCTTTCTCACACCACATTTTTTCTTTGAACTTAGAAGTAACAATATTTTTAATGTTATTAATGTTTTGCAATGCAACATTCTCGTCGATCTCCCAATGGTTTAACCAAGCCCTGGTATCTTTATACCAACCTCGTTTAAGCCTTAGGTGGTTTTGGCTAGAATTTAAAGCTAGCTTAGGAAGTCTATGGTCTCCTATGTTATTGAGTTTTGTGCTTGTACAACAGAAGCCTAGTCATAGCTAGGCTCTCGATAGGGGAAAGACCCACTTCTATAAGGAGAATAGGATAGGGTGTGTCACTTTTAATTTTGAGGTTATACGTTATGAAACGCTTATGGATTTGCTCAATATTTCCCCGGGATTCTCTAGAGATGTTATAGCCCTAAACCTCACATCCATATAAGATAACCTGAGTGACTAAAGTTTCAAAGAGGAACTTCTTTCTATCCCACATTACGAGGTTTGCCATTTTACAATTATTTTCAAGACTAAAATAAGCTTTCCATCCCCCATTAATCCTTTTCTCATTGCTATAGTTCCAGTTGAGCTTGTGATAAATATCAATTCCTAGGTACTTGTAGGAACACACTTCCTCCAAGTTACTAATGTCATACATAAAATTAGTGTAAGTGTCATTCTTGGATTTGATTATCATAACTTTTGTTTTATCGGTGTTAACAATCATACCCATGGTAGAGCAGAAATCCTTAAGAAGTATAAGTTACTTATCAAGATCAGATGGGCACCTTGCGAGAAGAACAATATTGTCAACGTAGAGAAGAAGGATGATGCCTATCCCAGCTAAGATTGTGCCAGCACATCCTGCTTCCTCTAAACAACCTTCTAGCTTATCGGTGTAAATGCCAAATAGGGTAGGGGAGAGGGGGCAACCTTGTTTAACTCTGATATTACACTTAATATCTTTCGGCCACCCCTCATTGCTCTTTAACTTGGCAATTACATTCTCGTATAACCTTATAGCGGCAGCTCTCAACTCAAAAGGAACCTTTAGCTCTTCTCATCTATTCCAAAGGTTGTTTTTAGGAACCGTATTGAAAGCCTTTCTAAAGTACACAAAGCAACAAAAGAGATTGGATTTACCATTGCGGCATTCCTCCACAATGATCTTAAGCGTAACGAGGTGGTCTGTTGTTGAGTGCATTTTCTAAAACCCACTTGGCCTTTAGCCCGCTTACCTTCACTTTCAAGCCATATGCTCAACTTCTTTTCCAAAACAATACCATATATATTGGCTAGGAGAGGGTTGATCATAATTGTCTGATAATTAGAGGGGTTATTTGTATCCCCACTATTAAAAATAGGGATAATGAGGCTTTGAGTCCATGGTTTAGGGAACCCTTACTTGATCGCTTGATTGAAAATCTTGTGAATGTGGGGGATGAGGACAGGACCTCCAATTTTTAAGATTTCCGCTTGGTAACTTTCAATGTCCTTAGCTTTCCCATTGGCCAAGCGATTAACCCCAAAATCAATGTCTTCTAATGAGAAAACTTCTTTCGTTATGAGCAGGGTTTCAAATTTATCCATGACATTTGGAGATTCATAAAGCTTTTTAAGATAGGAATTTCAGTCGTGTAAAGCAATTTTATTATTATCGTTAGTTTTCCTAGTTAGAATCTGCCTCTAGAATTTCTTAGGAGCTACCTGGGAGATGTGTAAGAGATTCTCTTGTCTTTTACGAATATACTACCTTTTTTTCCTTTTAGTTAGGGCTTTGCATATTTTTATCTTGCTAATTTTAAGAGATTCATCAATAACTTCCTTAATTGCTCTCCTCGCACTTTTACAATCTTTGTCATACCATGGGTTGGTTTTGTTATTTCTTTTATTACTTGAAACTTCAATTGAGAACTTGTTAATAGAATATGAGAAGGTTGTAGTAAAATTATGATAGAATCTTCAATGTTGTCTATACTAGATAAATGAAGCAAATTAGTTTTTAATTAATTTAGAAAGAGATCTTTTTTATTTCTATCAAAGATTAACTTCTTTTGGCTATAAGGATTATCTTCTATGGGATCTCTATGCATGACAAAATTGAGAGTTATAAGTAAATGCCTATGATCAGAGTCAGGCTCGTGGTCGTTTAAGATGTCAAAATTTGTTATTTCGTTGTATAGAGGGAGATCGGAGATAACATAGTCTACCACGCTACTACCAAGCCCATGGATGCAGGTCATTTGGCTAGAATTAGGCCACTTCTTTACACCGTTGCAAATTATGAGATCCTGAGCACTACAGAGCTTGACTAGCTCCGATCCAAATAAATTCTCCCTGAGGTCTTCAGAGCTCTTTTTGTACCAGCTAGCTAGAGGAAAGTCTTCGTCTAACCAAAGAGGATTAAGGTTGGAATGATTGCTTAGAAGAATAGCTTGGTTGCTTGAAGTTCGAGCATTAAAGTCACCCGTTAAAAGGATATTGCCTTCATTCCTTTGCCTAGAAATATCATTCTCTAAACCATTGTAAGGACTATTTTTATCTAGATTCTTTTTCTTATAGAAGTTAGAATTGATGGGGGGGAATAACATATTGCTATGTAGGTCTTTTTATCATAAATGTCAGTAATTTCCATCCAACTATATTGGTTGTAAGGTTCGTTTTTATAAATCCTAGCATGGGGAGAGATGTTCTTCTTAATGTAACAAGCTATACCCCCAATGCCTCTACGAGAGGATCGCTTATTCCAGGTAGACCATAATGTAAAGCCATCTATGTTAGGGACCTTAGATTCTTTGTGTTCCTAAGTTTCAACAAGCAAAATAATATCAACATCGTTTGAGATCCAACTTAGCTTGGGGCCTTTGTTCCATGGAAAGCCCCGATAGTTCCAAGAAAGAATCCGAAGCATGTTGAATTTCTATTTATTATTATGTTTTTGGTTTCTATCTCGAATAACGACTTTTCTATTTCTGATTATTGCCCATTTTCCTTCCTTCCTAGCTTCCTTTACCTTTTGAACCTCCTTTCTCAATTCTGCTTGATCTTCTGGAATGAGATCTTCATTTATAAATATTCTCGTTCCTTTTAGACTTGAGGTTTTACTAAATATGTCATACTTATGGTCAGTAGAGCTCACCTTTATTTGGATCAGCCTTCCTTTATTCTCAGTTAGTTTCCCCAACCTTGTTGCTTATGTGAGACACGTTGTTTCAATTTGTAATCCATTATGTAATTCTGTCTCGGTTATGGCTAAAGTATCCTCATGTACCTCCTCTTTCAAACCGAAGATTATAAGGTTCAAGGCCCTTTTGTTACACTCATGGTCTAATTCTATCAATTTTTTCATTTCATTTTTAATTGGTTTGATATCTAATTTACCTGTCACACTATGTAGGGTGAGGCGGCTATTAATTTTTTTTTCTAGCTCTTTAATCATGTCCTTCATTTTAAGTCTCTCTAAAGTATCATCATCTACTTGCTGGGATGTTTGGTTCATATCTTGGTTTTGTTTTTCTATAACCTGCAACCTAGTCTCCATTGCCTCCATCTTATTCTCCAATAGTTCTATTTTATTTTCTATTTGTATTTGGATCTTGTCTTCAAGAGATGTGAATTTATTTTCCAGCATGGTTGCTAACTCTGTTTGTAGCTTAACTTCTTTTTCTTCTCTACGTTTCTCTAAAGACTCTAGATACTCATAGAGGCTCTGTAGAGTAACTGTGCTAGGTCTACCTTTGGTAATTTTTGGTAATTGTGGCGAATTATTCATATTTGAAAATATATGAGCAGACATGTATTAGAAAAATATAAGGAATGTGTGTATCTGATATCAGCAAGCCGGACTGTAGACGCATATGCCCCAGATTGTTTTTCTATTACCGCAAAGATCGTAAATTATGACCATAAAGATCGTAAATTATTACTGCAAAGAAATCGTAAATACATTACCCTAAATTAAACCAGAAAAAGCCATTTGAAAAACTTCTAAAAAATCACACTAAAAACACTAAAAACAACTCATATTTTGATATATTTAATTTTTATGTTTATTAATTTCAATAATATAGAATATATTATAAATAAACATTTTAATTTCTATTTATATATTTTTAACCATTTAATTTATAAAACCACTCAACTTTTTATTATAAATTTAATTTCAATCACCATATAAATATCACGCAATTTTTTTTATTATACTCTTAACACATATCACCCTTTTTCTTAATAATTTGGAGAGTGCTTAATTTATGGAAATCATTACAAATACATCGTCTTTATTGAAAATTTTCAAATAATCATGAACTAAGATAAGATCATAAACACTTGATACGGTTTATAATCAGTATCAAGATGAAAAAAACACATAATATTTTTTTTAATAAAATAATCGTAATATTTTGAGAAGAATCTTCGGCGAAAATCACATAGAGATATTTTTGTCGACGCGTTTCGAACCAACTAGTGTGGTTCATTGTGAGGACAAGTTGAATGAGCAGATCTTGTTATGCATTATAAATAGATCGGGTAGAATATCCAATGACATCTCTGCACCTTTTAAGAAATGCCAGATCTGCTTTCAACTTAGAAACCTGCAAGCGTGCCCGTTCAAAATGATGAACCTTAGTTGCAGTGGCTCCTCCGTGCAGGGATTCAATTATTGAATTAGGCTTTTGTGATTCATATCAATTTTGAGAAGAATCTTCGACGAAAATCACATAGAGATATTTTTGTCGACGCGTTTCGAACCAACCAGTGTGGTTCATCGTGAGGACAAGTTGAATGAGCAGATCTTGCTATGCATTATAAATAGATCGGGCAGAATATCCAATGACATCTCTGCACCTTTTAAGAAATGCCAGATCTGCCTTCAACTTAGAAACCTGCAAGCGTGCTCGTTCAAAACGATGAACCTTAGTTATAGTGGCTCCTCCGTGCAGGGATTCAATTATTGAATTTAGGCTTCTGTGATCCATATCAATTTTGAGAAGAATCTTCGGCGAAAATCACATATAGATATTTTTGTCGACGCGTTTCGAACCAACCAATGTGGTTCATCGTAAGACAAGTTTTAATGAGTAGATCTTGCTATGCATTATGAATAGATTGGGCAGAATATCCAATGACATCTCTGCACTTTTTAAGAAATGCCAAATCTGCCTTCAACTTAGAAGCCTACAAGCATGCCCGTTCAAAATGATGAACCTTAGTTGCAGTGGTTCCTCCGTGCAGGGATTCAATTATTGAATTTAGGCTTCTGTGATCCATATCAATTTTGAGAAGAATCTTCGGCAAAAATCACAGAGATATTTTTGTCGACGCGTTTCGAAACAATCAGTGTGGTTCATCGTCAGGACAAGTTGAATGAGTAGAGCTTGCTATGCATTATAAATAGATCGGGCAGAATATCCAATGACATCTCTGCACCTTTTAAGAAATGCCAGATCTACCTTCAAGTTAGAAACCTGAAAGTGTGCCTGTTCAAAACGATGAACTTAGTTGCAGTGGCTCCTCCGTGCAGGGATTCAATTATTGAATTTATGTTTCTGTGATCCATATCAATTTTGAGAAGAATCTTCGACAAAAATCACATAGAGATATTTTTGTCGACACGTTTTGAACCAACCAGTGTGGTTCATCGTCAGGACAAGTTGAATGCGCAGATCTTGCTATGCATTATAAATAGATGCAAAATATCCAATGACATCTCTGCACCTTTTAAGAAATGCTAGATCTGCCTTCAACTTAGAAACCTGCAAGCGTGCCTGTTCAAAACGATGAACCTTAGTTGCAGTGGCTCCTCAGTGCAGGGATTCAATTATTGAATTTAGGCTTTTGTTATCCATATCAATTTTGAGAAGAATCTTTAGCGAAAATCACATAGAGATATTTTTGTTGATGCGTTTCGAACCAACCAGTGTGGTTCATCGCCAGGACAAGTTGAATGAGCAGATCTTGCTATGCATTATAAATAGATCGCACAGAATATCCAATGACATCTCTACACCTTTTAAGAAATGCCATATTTGCCTTCAACTTAGAAACCTGCAAGCGTGCCTGTTCAAAATGATGAACCTTAGTTACAATGGCTCCTCCGTGCAGGGATTCAATTATTGAATTTAGGCTTCTGTGATCCATATCAATTTTGAAGAATCTTCGGCGAAAATCACATAGAGATATTTTTGTCGACGCATCTCGAACCAACCAATGTGGTTCATTGTCAAGACAAGTTGAATGAGTAGATCTTGTTATGCATTATAAATAGATCAGGTAGAATATCCAATGACATCTCTGCACCTTTTAAGAAATGCTAGATCTGCCTTCAACTTAGAAACCTGCAAGCGTGCTCGTTCAAAATAATGAACCTTAGTTCAGTGGCTCCTCCGTGCAGGGATTCAATTATTGAATTTAAGCTTTTGTGATCCATATCAATTTTGAGAAGAATCTTCGGCGAAAATCACATAGAGATATTTTTGTCGACGCGTTTCGAACCAACCAGTGTGGTTCATCGCGAGGACAAGTTGAATGAGCAGATCTTGCTATGCATTATAAATAGATCGGGTAGAATATCTAATGACATCTCTGCACCTTTTAAGAAATGCCAGATCTGCCTTCAACTTAGAAACCTGCAAGCGTGCCCGTTCAAAACGATGAACCTTAGTTGCAATGGCTCCTCCGTGCAGGGATTCAATTATTGAATTTAGGCTTCTGTGATCCATATCAATTTTGAGAAGAATATTCGGCGAAAATCACATAGAAACCTACAAGCGTGCCCGTTCTTAAAAGGTGTAGAGATGTCATTGGATATTCTGCCCGATCTATTTATAATGCATAGCAATATCTGCTCATTCAACTTGTCCTGACGATGAACCACACTGGTTGGTTTGAAACGCGTTGACAAAAAATATCTGTATGTGATTTTCGTCGAAGATTCTTTTCAAAATCGATATGGATCACAGAAGCCTAAATTCAATAATTGAATCCCTGCACGGAGGAGCCACTGCAACTAAGGTTCATCGTTTTGAACGAGCACGCTTGCAAGTTTCTAAGTTGAAGGTAGATCTGGAATTTCTTAAAAGGTGCAGAGATGTCATTGAATATTCTGCTCAATATATTTATAATGCATAGGAAGATCTGCTCATTCAATTTGTCCTGACGATGAACCACACTGGTTGGTTCGAAATGCGTCGACAAAAATATCTCTAGGTGATTTTCGCCGAAGATTCTTCTCAATTTTGATATGGATCACAAAAGCCTAAATTCAATAATTGAATCCCTACATGGAGGAGCCACTGCAACTAAGGTTCATCGTTTTGAACGGGCACGCTTGCAGGTTTCTAAGTTGAAGGCAGATTTGGCATTTGTTAAAAGGTGCAGAGATGTCATTGGATATTCTGCCCAATCTATTTATAATGCATAGCAAGATCTGCTCATTCAACTTGTCCTGATGATGAACCACACTGGTTGGTTCGAAACGTGTCGACAAAAATATCTCTATGTGATTTTCGCCAAAGATTTTTCTCAAAATTGATATGGATCACAGAAGCCTAAATTCAATAATTGAATCCCTGCACGGAGGAGCCACTGCAACTAAGGTTCATCATTTTGAACAGGCACGCTTGCAGGTTTCTAAGTTGAAGGCATATTTGATATTTCTTAAAAGGTGCAGAGATGTTATTGGATATTCTGCGCGATCTATTTATAATGCATAGCAAGATCTGCTCATTCAACTTGTCCTAACGATGAACCACACTGGTTGGTTCGAAACGCGTCGACAAAAATATCTTTATGTGATTTTTGCCGAAGATTCTTCTCAAAATTGATATGGATCATAGAAGCCTAAATTCAATAATTGAATCCTTGCATGGAGAAGTCACTGCAACTAAGGTTCATCGTTTTGAACGGGCACGCTTGTAGGTTTCTAAGTTGAAGGCAGATTTGGCATTTCTTAAAAGGTGCAGAGATGTCATTGGATATTCTGCCCGATCTATTTATAATGCATAGCAAGGTCTACTCATTCAACTTGTCCTGACGATGAACCACACTGGTTGGTTCGAAATGCGTTGACAAAAATATCTCTATGTGATTTTCGCCGAATATTCTTCTCAAAATTGATATGAATCAGAGAAGCCTAAATTCAATAATCGTAATATATTTATGAAAAACAATTTTATTTAATTATTTTATTAAATCAAATTTATTTTCTATAAGATTATAAAGGAGTTGTTTTTAGTGTAATTTTTATGGTGTAATTTCTCTAAAATCTAACAGAAATTTATTGAAATTACAAGCTTGATGAGTAATCTTGTGTCTTAGGGATTTACGGGGTGCTAAATCCATATATACAGTGAAAAAACTAATTTAAATAACACAAATCAAGATTTCACTTCAAATTTTTCCATAAAATTCCGATATTAGAAAGTCTAAAAAATCGCGTTAAAGACAACTCCAATCATAAACACTTTATATTAACCCAAGGGAAAAAATTAAAAATAGAAAATTACTGCTTTTAAAGGAAGCTAGACATTTATTTATGAAAACCAATGTGTTTTAATTATTTTATTAAATTGAAATTATATATGAAATTTGGAAACTTCCGAAATTCAATAAGACCCTAATAAGACCCCAGATTTAAAGATGCATATTAACTCGAGGTCATGGGTCTACACGGCTAGATCGCGGCCAGAAGAAGTATGGTTTGTCATCGCACGTGCTCTTCAAGAATTTATTTTGCAATCGATCGTCTGTGACCGGAGACGATTCTGGTTTCTTCGTCAACTGAGGCTTGCGAATCGTGGTTGAGGGATGCGATCGAAAACGACTTCATCGGCATTTGACGTGCATGCAGAGATTCCAAATTCTCTATAGGTAAAGTTATAGAACAAATATTTTTCCTCTTTTATCGCAGTGTCATCTATTAGACTCTGCAATTCGCATTTGAATTCAAAAAATTTAGGGTTTGGTATGGTAGTTCGAAGTTTGAAATCTGGAGCTGTAATTCGCAGCAATGGAACACCGTCGTCAACACCATTATCACCAGAACGAGGAAATTGTGTCTGGAAATGCGATGGAGCCCGCAACATCTAAGGTAGATCTAGATTTGAAAAACGAAAAGCTAGTTTCTCCTCGTTATTCGGCAATAGGAAGCAAATCATTTGGCTATCGAAACCCCGAGCAAGAAGAAAATTTGGACCGCAGATTTGCATTCAGCCGTCAAAGCTCTTTCAAACAAAACCCAAGCCAGCCTTCAATTTCTATCATCCCTAATGGAACCCTAAAACCTTCGCTATCCCGAAGCTTATCCAGTATATCCCGTGATCACTATCATAACCAACACCATCACCATCATAAACACCATCTATTTAGCAATTCCCAATTGTCGGACAAGACAACGCCTTTGTTAGAAGATGGACAGTTGGGGAAAGGTGTTCTGGTCAGTGCTGAGAGTAGTGGTAAGAAGCCCAATTTTTACAGCTATGGCTCTTTCCGGCATTCGGACTCCTTGTTCGGACTTGTGTGGACGGCGATTCCGATCATCAGCTCCGGAAGCCGTCCGATGAGGAGACTTTTTACTTTAATTATGCTTAACGTTGCTTATTCGACCTTGGAACTGCTTATTGGACTCTTCACCGGGCATGTAGGTATGGAACTCTATTTTGATTACTACTATTTCAATTTTGTATTTTATTTTGAGGAAGAGCAAATTTTGATTGAATTCTATATTCCATTTTGATTCTGGGAGAGGCGGTCCTATAGACCAATTTGGTTTGAAAGTATGTCAAAACGTAAACATAAACACATTGGATACTCCAGTTAGGTAATAGCATAGCTAATTTATATTTTTCAGTCGTCAATGGGGCATCTCCTGATCTCATTGGATATTGCCGTCAGGTAATAGCACAACTAATTCATATTTTTGAGTCGTCAATGGGGCCTTAACTGATCTCTATTCTTGAGTAGTTAATGGGGCCTTGCCTGATCTCTATTTTGAGTAGTCAATGGGGCTTTAGTGTCCTCACCAAGATTCAAGTCTCCTCGGTGGTCCCCAGTGGCATGTTTGTTTTTGTGGGCTGCTTGTGCCTGTGCTTGTGTTCGCAGCTGGGGCCAGTTGCAAGCCTTGGGCAATTTTGGCAGCAGAGTGGATACCGCTTACTAATGGGATTCTAGACAAAAGATTCTGATTTGGATGTTGCAAGCTGCGTATATGGATTAGAATACTCCCAGATAGGGGAAGGATAATCTTGCTACATTGGGAAAAAAATATGAAAATGAGTACGCATGATCGTTATGGCTAATGTGGCCTTAGTTTGGTGGCAATCACAGTAGCCTACTGGTTTTATATGAAGTTCCGGTTCAAAATTTTCAGGCCATTTGACAGTGGATTTCTGCAGCTAATTGCATGGTGGAATGCTTTCTTTTTATTATTTGGACTGTCATCTTGTACACTTGTAACCTGGATGATCTGAAGCAGGAGATAGTAAGCAAGTTAAAATTTGTCAAACCCCCCAGTTTTATGAGGCAGCTGAATGTATTCTTATTCATCATTTTTTGCAGGTTTGGTATCAGATGCATTTCATTTAACATTTGGTTGTGGTGTGCTATCCTTTTCCCTATTTGCAATGGCAGTTGCCAGGAAGAAACCTGACGATGTGTATTCATATGGGTGAGTTCACTTTTTCTGGGGTGAATTTAGTATATATATTTTCATATCTGGTTTTTTTGGATCTCTTTACCCCATATCCTTTTTATATTCTTACATTCAAATGTCAGTAAAAACGTTTCATTTTCAAGGTTCATTTGTGGCTCAGGTCAGCAGTGAGCTTACTCCCCAGTGTCAGTGTTAGAATTGAAGGCATGCTAGATGCATGTGAATGCATCATTGTGTTATATAGGCTTTTTGGTTTATAACTACTAGGAAGTTGGAACCTTTATTTTATATTATTGTTATCGTTTGCATTTACAAGCATCAAGTTTATTAACAGGAACTGAAGTGTATTCTCAGGTAAAATGGAACTATGTGGTCGTGAATTTATAAGACTGCAGTAGGACATGGTAGTATGCCAGTGCTTAGCTGAAATTAAGGCAAGTGTTCAGTATTCTTATACTGGATCATGTTACTCTGTCTTCAGGCCCTTGGTCTCTCCCATGATATGTTTTTTTTCCTCAAAACTGGCTAGAGACTCCTATTCTTTTGATGATGAAGTGAACTGTCAAATTTATGTTCTGGCATAGGCAGAAATGGTGAATGTCACAGTTTGAAAATGCTATACATAGATGATAACAGTCGCAATCACCGTAAAGGGTGTGCCTAGAATGTGTGAAAATTCATCTATGTTTTATGCTGCATTTCTGCAAAGTAATAAGTGGTTTTCCATGTCCCGCTTTTAGGTTTATGGGTTTGGTTTGAAACTGAGTTGTGGTATGGGGAAATGGGTATGAATGCCTGAAATGGAGATGTGACCCCCCAAACATTTGGAAACAGGGAAACATGACATCACAAAATAAGAATATATAACTTAGGAGACGGGGAAACATCATATTACAAAAAAGAATGTATATTGAAATTTTGAGAGAAAGCATCATTAACAAATGAGCAAGAACATTCAAATGATAAGCAATGTTTCACCTCTCTTATATTGGGATCTTCCTCATCAGTATCACCCTCAGCCTCCTTTTCTAGCTTTTGCCTCTGCCTTGATCCTCCAGGAACATCGGTCAAATATGGTAGAAAAAGCTCACCATGTTTAATCAATGATTTTGGCTTGAGTAAAGGGTACATTTTTGCGAAAGTGGTGACAAAGGAGTTCCATGTTTATTGTCATCAGCATTGGGCTACATAAAGGGCTCGGTGATATTGACTAAATGCCAATCCCATACCCTCATACATGATAGAATGCAATGAAATGTTACATTCTTGCCAATCTTAAAATCCTGAAAACTGTCAAGTCTGTTGAATTTTGAATGGGATATGAAATTCTACTTTCTCCATATGCAGGCTGATGAGGTTGGAACCACTTTCAAACACCCTGAAACAATTCATGGTGATGTTAATGTCTTAATGTAAACTTTAACATTTCCTTTATTCCTTTTCTACTCTTTTACTTAAATTTAGGTAAACAAATAGAAAAGAAAAGATAGAGGAAGTGCCAGTTTTCTCTTTAGTATATAAAAGGAAGATGAAGGAAATGCAAAGTTTTATTTCAAGAATTCAACTTTACCGTCAATTACCAGCATTTTTTGTCAAACCCAGGCAAAAACCAAGTAAAAGAATCAGCTAAACCATTTTGGAAATCCACTGTATTGATGGTGGTATGGCCTGGAAATGTGTTTTAGGGTTTATGAAATGCGTTTCCCATAGGTGGGAGGCGTGTTTATTGCCTGAAATGTTTTTCTGGACCATAGCACACGTTTCTGTTCGGAAACATACGGGGTATGGCCCTCAACTACATGTATCCTGCAACAGAGGTTTGGAAGTGTTAGCTTTTGAGTTGTTGCATGGATTTGCCAGCATCAACTTTAAGTAGATGTTTTTTGTGTTTTTTTTCTCAAATTTTTGAGAACTGTTCTACATCAACTCTTGGATTACAAATTTTGATTTAGAGAAGTATCTTTTGGTCTTGGTTCAGGGTACACAACTAAGAAACTCATAAAAGTACTTATCAGTAAATAATCATGATAACCTGAAGCTCATAACAGGAGACACGACAAATAGCCTATAAGTTATGTGTGTGAAAAGTTGAAATTAGGAATGTACAGAGTATGATAATAGGACAATCATACTGCCAAATTGAAGACATATTTCAGTGAATACAATTTACTGAAAACTCCTTGTTCTTTGGACTCTCCACGTAAACCACTACAAAACACTTTGGGATATAGATGCATGCATTCTGTAGAGAGATTAGGTTTTCATATTTCAGATTAAGAGGGTAATTGAGAGGAGTTTATTCAAACATTTAGTACCATAGGTGGGAGGCGTGTATATTGCCTGAAATGTTTTTCTGGACCATAGCACACGTTTCTGTTCGGAAACATATGGGGTATGGCCCTCAACTACATGTATCCTGCAACAGAGGTTTGGAAGTGTTAGCTTTTGAGTTGTTGCATGGATTTGCCTGCATCAACTTTAAGTAGATGTATTTTGTGTTTTTTTCTCAAATTTTTGAGAACTGTTCTATATCAACTCTTGGATTACAAATATTGATTTAGAGAAGTATCTTTTGGTCTTGGTTCAGACTTCAGGGTACACAACTAAGAAACTCATAAAAGTACATATCAGTAAATAATCATGATAACCTGAAGCTCATAACAGAAGACATGACAAATAGCCTATAAGTTATGTGTGTGAAAAGTTGAAATTAGGTATCTACAGAGTATGATAATAGGACAATGTGTATATTGCCTGAAATGTTTTTCTGGACCATAGCACATGTTTCTGTTTGGAAACATACGGGGTATGGCCCTCAACTACATGTATCCTGCAACAGAGGTTTGGAAGTGTTAGCTTTTGAGTTGTTGCATGGATTTGCCTGCATCAACTTTAAGTAGATGTATTTTGTGTTTTTTTCTCAAATTTTTGAGAACTGTTCTATATCAACTCTTGGATTACAAATTTTGATTTAGAGAAGTATCTTTTGGTCTTGGTTCAGGGTACACAACTAAGAAACTCATAAAAGTACATATCAGTAAACAGGAGACACGACAAATAGCCTATAAGTTATGTGTGTGAAAAGTGAAATTAGATATGTACTGAGTATGATAATAGGACAATCATACTGCCAAATTGAAGACATATTTCAGTGAATACAATTTACTGAAAACTCCTTGTTCTTTGGATTCTCCACGTAAACCACTACAAAACACTTTGGGATATAGATGCATGCATTCTGTAAAGAGATTAGGTTTTCATATTTCAGATTAAGAGGGTAATTGAGAGGAGTTTATTCAAACATTTAGTACGATAGGTGGGAGGCGTGTATATTGCCTGAAATGTTTTTCTGGACCATAGCACACGTTTCTGTTCGGAAACATATGGGGTATGGCCCTCAACTACATGTATCCTGCAACAGAGGTTTGGAAGTGTTAGCTTTTGAGTTGCTGCATGGATTTGCCTGCATCAACTTTAAGTAGATGTATTTTGTGTTTTTTTTCTCAAATTTTTGAGAACTGTTCTATATCAACTCTTGGATTACAAATTTTGATTTAGAGAAGTATCTTTTGGTCTTGGTTCAGGGTACACAACTAAGAAACTCATAAAAGTACATATCAGTAAATAATCATGATAACCTGAAGCTCATAACAGGAGACACGACAAATAGCCTATAAGTTATGTGTGTGAAAAGTTGAAATTAGGAATGTACAGAGTATGATAATAGGACAATCATACTGCCAAATTGAAGACATATTTCAGTGAATACAATTTACTGAAAACTCCTTGTTCTTTGGATTCTCCACGTAAACCACTACAAAACACTTTGGGATATAGACAGTGTTCCACGGGGACTCGCCCCCCCACCTAGGGGTCTAGTTTCCTCGCTCCCCCGCGCTCTGGGGACTTGGGGACGAGTAGGGGACGTTTCCCCAAGCCCCCAAAATGGAGGAAACTCAAGGGGACGTGCCAGGGAAACGTTTCCCTTCCCTGAGGGGGCGTTTCCGAAAAGGGGGATGTGGGGGGATGTAGGGAGGCGAGGGGGGGCGAGAGGGGATGAGGGGGGACGTGGCACACCTTTAATGCATTAAAACCATTTTAATTAACTAAACACTGAACTTAATCTTTAATAAAGAGTTAATTAACGTTTAAGGTTTTGGAAAATTGTTGTTTCATGTTATAAAACCGGCACCCTGAACAATCAACAACACACTCATAGCCTTTGCAAGTTCGCTGAGCGCTCCACTCACAGCGTTGGATTTCATTGTTCAGATTCATCATTCCAGAAC
Organism: Pinus taeda; assembly: GCA_000404065.3. NCBI lineage: Eukaryota > Viridiplantae > Streptophyta > Pinopsida > Pinales > Pinaceae > Pinus > Pinus taeda. The sequence continues at coordinate 43,492 of APFE030276196.1, read as the reverse complement.
TCCTCCCTCCCTTTGGTCGAGCATCCTACAAGCAGCAGCTGACAGCTCCCATCGAGCATCGTGCGAGCAGCACCTCCCTTCATGCATCGTTCAAGCAGCCTGTGTGTGAGAAGCGGACTGCTACAACTTAACAGGTTAGTAACAGTTCATTTCATGAGCTTTTGCCACTGCCGCCTGTGTAACTGCGTAAGAATGCTTTTGGACAATCATCACACAGCGTCTGTCTCAGAGCAGTGTCAACCAAACTTGAGTCTTGACTGTGCTGAAGAGTGTGAGTTGAATGCAGCTTCTCAATGTGTACACTGTATATATTGTAATGAGTCATGACCCTTTGCAATTCCACGATGGAATCCATGAAACAGAAAAATAAATTCCCTCGCTCTAGAACTTCGCTGTAGTAACTTAAAGTTTTATGTCAAGAACTAGTTTGGTAATTAACAAGCCTCTCAGGTTGAGTCAAAGTGCCAAAAATGACTTATTTAAATATTTTTTACACTAGGTTGACAAGATCTGAAATACGATTGTTAAGCTATATCAGTCCAATGGGTTAGATCTATGGAAAGACAGGCAGTTTAAGTCCACGTCCCCAAAAAATGGCTTCTTTTGCCACTAAGTTAGCAAGATCTCAAATTAAATTGCATAGTATATTTAATAAACAATGCCTGTATCATTATTGATTGTATTAGGAATTGCATACAAAAGGTAAATTACCTAAAAAAGTCAGTGAATTAATACAATTTGTTGAAAGTGCAAGCTAGGAAAACCAAGACCTTGAATCGGTTCAATATGGGCTCTCCCCGTTCATGGTGATAGTAGGTTTAGGAAAAGAGCCTACTGTCACATGTTCTGAAAGTGGATCTGACTATTTTGTTTCGAGGAACCAATTAACCACAAGTATGGGTGAAAAATCTGACTTGTAAAAACTTAAAAGACTGCCTCCTTGACTACCATGTGTTGTGTTGATGAGATCTGACTGAAATATAATATTGTTGAATAATAAGACCTGATTAAAATACAGAATGTTAATATTCCACCAGCCACCCAACTACTTTCCTATATGATTTCTCAAAATTCTGCCCTGACATCTAATTTTGATCCCATGAGAACTTAAAGGGTTCAAAATATACATTTGTCATTCGCTCAAAGAAAGTAACCAGCAGGATCTGTAAAATGGACATTGGAAACTAACTAAGCAGTCTAACAACATGAAAAGAAGAAAGTAACTTCCACTTACGTGTCTATCATTTTTTGCATGAGATTGCCGATGGAAAAATCATGGCACAAGGTTATGGTTGTCGCAATGGTTACCTGGGAACTGAATAAACAATAGACAGTCAGCCTATTACTATATTAGGCCTATGGTGACTGGTCTTTACCTGTGGGAAAAAGCATCCAGGTTCCGTTGTCCAAGTTCCAAAAATGATTTCTTTTAGACTTTTTCTCTAGGTTAGCAGTATCTAAACAGAAATTGTGAAGGTATATCAGACCTATGGGCTAGTCCCTATAGAAGCATTGCCAAATAGGCTATTCATATATTAATATTATCAGTTGAAAATCTACGGCCTGCCTAACTAATATGTCAAGAAACTTAGAGTCCAGTTTCTCAAAATCATTATACATAATCCACTATAGTTTCTATAGAAGTTCTCTCTATGTTTTTAGTTTTATATTAATAAATTATATTTTTATATTTATAAATTTTTAAGACCCCGACGCTCCCCCACGTTTCCTAAAAAATGGTAGGGAGCTTTTGCATAGGCTGCTCCCGCGCCCCCTCGTCCCGGAACCTTGGTGGAACATTGGATATAGATGCATGCATTCTGTAAAGAGATTAGGTTTTCATATTTCAGATTAAGAGGGTAATTGATAGGAGTTTATTCAAACATTTAGTACCAAGGCTGTGTCACTACTATCTGATTGTTTTTACAATTCTTAAGGTTGGGATGGTGGTAGTACCGAGGCTGCGACACTACTATGTGATTGTTTTCATAATTCTTAAGGTTGGGATGGTGGAAGAACCAGACTTGAATAACTCCTGGACACCCATGAACAATGTGTAAAAGCCAAGATGACTTCCAAAATTAGAAGACCAAGAGTGATAACCCCAAGGATCAGATTTTGAGATGTTGTATTTATTGTTTTGTTGTCACTTGCTGTAATGTTGTTGCTGAAAAGACCGTAGTTAAACTACCAGAAACCTATCATACAAAACTCACGTTTTGAGCTGTGATTTGTATAGATTCAAATTTAGGTTCGAGATAATACAAAAATTTGGATGTGAAAAATGATCATATTTTCCACTTATCAATGGCCATTGTCAAAACTGAAAATACACGCCTGGAACATCCTCGGTACAGGCAGCGAGTTATGGTGTTCTTGACAGTTTGGGAATGTTTCCTAGGGGTCCCCAACCTTTAGAAATGGTGGAACGGTGGGTACTGTTATTTTCCCCAACAACATAGGAGATCATCTAGACCCCAAGTTTTATTAGAATCATTTCCCAGCTTTGCCGTGTTGAAATTTGGTACCGGAGGGCAGGTGGTTCCCTTAGGCTTTGATCTTTGGCCTAGGGAAAAGTGTCCAAAAGATTTTAATTTTTCTCCTAAAGTGACTTTATAATTTTTATAAAGTTAAAATCTAATTTAAAAGTGACTTTAAGTGATAAAGTTACTAAGTCTAATTTTAAAGTGACTTTTATAAAGTCAATGAAAAATTAGAAAGGAAAAGTGACTTTGGAAATAAATGACTAAGTGGGTCTTTATTAAAGTGGGGTGAATTAAAAAATAGAAAGTGAGATTTAAATGTGCATTTAATCTCAGCCATTGATCTAAATCTATTTCAGCCATTGGATTTAGAGATCACCCAAAAGTCACTTAGATCACCCAAAATTCACTTGGAGTTATATTAAGGGAGGAAAAGGAGGAAAAGATCACATTCGATTCAATTCTTTCATGAGTAGATTGAGAGAAAGAGCGCAAGAGAGCAAGGGTGATTTCTGGGCAGTGAGCTGCGGAGTTGCAGCAGTGGTGTTGCAGCAACGGTGTTTCAGCAGCGGTGTATCAGCAGCGAGTGGTGTTGCAACAGCGGTGTTTCAACAACGGTGTATCAACAGCGGTGTATCAGCAGCTGAGTTGCAGCAACGGTGTTTCAGTAGCGGTGTATCAGCAACTGAGTTGCAGCAGTGGTGTTTTAGCAACGGTGTATCAGCAGCGGAGTTTTAGCTGCGGTGTTTCAGCAAGTCTGTACAGCGGAGTTTCAGCAGGGCAGTTTTTTCAGTAAGGCTGAGATAAGTTGTAAAATTTTGCTTGCTGATTTTTGCTGAATATTTCTCTTACTGTAAAAAGGCATTTTCCAGAAATAAAGAAGAGCTCTCAAACTGGTTTTCCCCAAAAGTTGTAAGGGGTTTTTCCAGGGTCACGTTGACCAAAAATATCAGTGTTTTAATGTGTTTTAATGGTTGTTTATTATTGCTGATTTTTATTTCTGCAATTTCCAGCATTCTCTAAATTTTCCAGAATTTGTGTTTTCAACAAATTTATTTTTTCCAGCCTGTTGAATGTATGTTTATGGGAAAGGGCATTTAAGTACATGGGAGAAATAAGGAGAAATTGAAAACCGAGGTGGGAAAACATAAATTTTTAACATGGTATCAGAGCTTGAGTGCTGAAGGACAGTTTGGGAAAGTAAAAGAGAAAAATCACAGTTGCTGATTTTTCACTCAGAAAATTCCAGCAAGCTGATTTTTCATAAACAGCAAGTTTTTATCTTTACTACAACAGTGCTATTTTTCAGTTTAGGGACAGCAAGATGTCATTGGGATTGAGGGTGGAGGATATGTTGGATGGGCATACAAATTACAGCGTTTGAAATGAGAGAATGCAGAGTATCTTTGAGGAGGCAGAAGTCTGGGATATCATGGTGCATACCACACAGACCCTTGTTGTTGTGCCTACTGATGCTACTCAGTTGGCTGCTTATAATAAAAAGAACAACAAGGGGAAGAGGCTGATTCTAGAGGGAATCAAAGACCATTGCATTCCTCATGTGAGAGGAAAGAGCAATGTCCATGAGATGTGGACAGCATTGTCCAATCTCTACCAGAGTACCAATGAGAACCGGAAAATGGTTCTGAAGGAGAAACTGAAGAACATTAAGATGGGAAATGATAGTGCAGCTGAATATCTCACTAAGATTACTAATGTGAGAGATGAGTTGGCAGCGATTGGAGAGGCCATTCCACCCACTGAGTTGGTGCGGATTGCGGTAAATGGCCTCCCCCGTTCATGAATGAACTTTGCTGATGGGGTTTGTGCACGTGAGACCCTTCCCACATGGGAGAGGTTTTGGGATGATTGCATTCAGACAGAGATCAGGAAAGGTCAGCTTGGGGCAGCCAAGCCAGTTGAGCAGGATGAGGATGTAGCACTGGTGGCAGGAGGCAAGAAAGGCAAAGGGAAGAAGCAGGCTTCCACAAGCAGTGGTGGGGGCAAAGGCAAAGGTAAAGGTAAAATAGGTAAACACACAGAAGGACTATTCCAAGGTGAAGTGTTGGAATTGTCAAAAGATGGGACACTATGCAGTTGTGTGTCCGGAGAAGAAGAAGAAGAAAGGGAAGGACCAGAGTTTGGCAGCTTCAGCAGAGATTGAGGACTTTGCAGGTCGTTTTGACCGGGAGTTTGCGTTCACTATGTGTGAGTCCTCTAGTGCAGGATCACCTGCCTTACAGGTTCAGAGGGAGCAGGCTTTTCCCTCGATTAGCAGAGCATCTACAAGTATTTGGTATGTAGACAGTGGGGCTTCACGTCATATGACAGGAGTCCGTGAGTACTTCTCAGAGCTTTCAGAGAGTGGCACTGATGTAGAGATAGTACTCGGTGATGACAGAGTTGTTAGAGCAGTCGGGGTGGGGACACTGACATTTCAGAGGGAGTCCAAACCTCCCTTGAAAGTGACAGAGGTTCTTTATGTGCCAGGGATGAGGAAGAACCTCATATCTGTCTCAGCTTGGAGGACAGAGGATATGAGGTACTGTTCAGGGGAGGACAGGTGTTGATGTATCCCAGTGGCGCTCCAGCTGAGTCAGCTAGAGTGATAGGTGTTGTACGCCATGCAAAGGTGTACAGGTTTTGCATTCCAGCCCCTTTTGGCATTGAGTAGTAGTACCGACAGCAGAGCTAGCAGTTCTGAGCAGTGTGAGATTTGGCACCGCAGGATGCGACATATGTATCATGGAGCCTTGAGGACCTTGCGGGAAATCACTACAGGTATGCCAGATTTCAGTACTGATCACTTTGATACTTGTAGAGGATGTGCTATGGGCAAGTTTGCCAAATCCCCTTTTCCCAGCAGTGACAGCAGAGCGACTGGGATACTTGATTTGATACATTCTGATGTGAGCGGTCAGATGTCTCATGTTTCCTTGAGTGGATATGAGTATTATGTTTTATTCATTGACGATCACTCCAGGAGGACCTGGATTTATTTCTTGAAGACCAAGAGTGAGGTCTTCAAGCGGTTTCAGGAGTTTAGAGCTCTCGTGGAGACACAAACAGGTCGGAAGATCAAGTCCCTAAGGTCGGACAATGGGGGAGAGTACACCCTTGGAGATTTTGTTGATTATTGTGTGGAGGTAGGCATTAGGAGGGAGTTCACTGTTCCTTACAACCCCTAGCAGAACGAGGTTGCGAAGAGGAAGAACAGATCCATCGTAGGGGATGCCAAAGCCATGTTATTTAATCAGGGGTTACCATTATTCTTATGGGCAGAGGCCTGCAACACAGTTGTTTACTTGCAGAACAGGAGTCCGCATCGTGCCTTGGGGCAGATGACTCCGGAGGAGGCTTTCTCTGGGAAGAAGCCTGATATTGGTCATCTTTGTATCTTTGGATGCATTACATACTCCTACATACCCAAGGAGAAGAGGACCAAACTAGAGCCCACCGCAGAGAAGGGTATCTTTGTGGGCTACAGTGAGACCTCAAAGGCGTTTCGGATTTACATTCCTGCACGGAGGAGAGTTGTTGTTAGGTAGAATGTGAAGTTCGAGGAGGACAGGGCCTTTAGGAGGTCATAGGAGTTAGAGTATCTGGATCAGCCAGACCCTCAGCAGCAGTTGAGTCAATCGCAGGGATCCAGTGGGTAGGGATCAGGAGGATCCGGAGGTACATCTATGAGGATGTCAAGTCCGTCAGTGAGCAGTGGCTCGATGAGCCAAAGGGGTGGTGCTCTGAGTAGTTCACAAAGCAGTTCACTAGGGAATCCACTGATGGACAATTCACATGGTACCTCAGCTTTTACAGGTTCAGGTGCAGGCAGGAGGACAGCAAACAGACAGTCAGGAGTTCAGGCCCATGATGATGAGGAGGAGGAGTTTCATTCTCTAGTGGAAGAAGTGCGCTCAGGGAAGAGGAAGCCCAAGTGGCTTCAAGACACCTTGAGAGATGCCACATTTGTTGCTAAGTCGAAGAGGTTGGTCAGAGAGAGTAGACCACCTGAGAGGTTTTGTAGCTATATGGCAATGGTTACCAGCATCCTTAACTCTGAGCCTTCTAGCTATGAGGAGGCAGCTAGCCAGCAGGTCTGGAGAGAGGCCATGCGGAGGAAGTATTCTCCTATCATGAAGAATGATGTTTGGGAGGTGGTGCGAGCCTGAGGAAAAATCCGTGGTAACTTCCCAGATGGCTTTACAAGGTAAAGCATGCTACAGATGGCAGCATTGAGAAATTCAAAGCGAGGTTTGTGGCTAGAGGGTTCTCCCGGGTAGAGGGAGTTGATTATGAGGAGACCTTCACTCCCGTGGCTCGATATACTTCGATCCGCTCCATTATATCGATAGCAGCAGAGATGGATTGGAAGATCCACCAGATGGATGTGGAGACTGCATTTCTCAATGGCTTCATACAGGAGGAGGTGTACATTGAGCAACCATAGGCTTTTAGGTGCATGAGAAGGAGTCCCATTTGTGCAGACTGAAGAAGGCCCTTTATGGCCTAAAGCAAGCTCCCAGAGCTTGGTACTCTAGGATAGATACATATTTGTAGGGATGGGTTTCACAAAGAGTGAGGCAGATCCGAACCTTTACTTTATTATGATAGGTGAGGAGCTTCTCATTCTGGTGTTGTATGTGGATGACTTGGTCATTACAGGTGCAGAGAGACTCATAAAGCACTGCAAGAGAGATCTTGTGGCGGAGTTTGAGATGAAGGACATCGGCTTGCTGTATTACTTTTTGGGTTTGGAGGTGTGGCAGGAGGATGGGAATTTCTTCCTGGGGGAGGGGAAGTATATTGTGGACATCCTTGGCAGATTCCACATGGAGGATTGTAGACCCATGTCGACACCGATGATTACCAACTTAAAGAAGCTTCATGCTTCGGACTCCGAGTTGGTGGATCCCACATTGTGCAGATAGCTAATTGGTTCCTTGATGTATTTGGTCAACACTAGACCAGATATTTGTTTTGTAGTCAACACGATGAGTCAGTTTATGTGTAAGCCTAGGAAGGTTCACTGGGTGGCTGCAAAACACATTTTGCGGTACTTGCAGAGGACAGTGGATTATGGTCTGGACTACAGGCAGGGGATGGAGTGAGGTTGGCAGGTTATACTGATTCTGATTGGGCAGGTTGTGCTTCTGATAGGAAGAGCACTTCAGGGTGTTGTTTTGGGTTGGGTTCAGCAGTAGTGTCATGGTTCAACCGGAAGCAACAATTAGTAGCATTGAGTTCAGCGAAAGCAGAGCATATGGCAGCCAGTCTAGCTAGCTATGAGGCCATATGGCTTCACAAGAGGTTGTTTGGCTTGTTTGGTCAGTCGTTGAGACCTTCAGTGATTTACTGTGATAATCAGAGTTGCATTAAACTTACAGAGAATCCAATATTTCATGACAGGTCAAAGCATATCGGGATCAAATATCATTTCATCAGAGACTGTGTTCAGAAGGGCACTGTGAAGCTTGAGTATATTCCCACTGATGAGCAAGTTGCAGATATTCTTACCAAAGCCTTACCATGGGGCAAGCATGTCTACTTCAAAGACAAGATGGGTGTGGTGAGGAA
>APFE030276196.1:0-12231 GCA_000404065.3 Pinus taeda | reverse complement strand
ATTAATATTAATATTAAATTAATATTAATATATTAAATTAATTGATTTATTTATTAATATATTTATTTATTTATTTGATTATTTATTAATATTTTTATTTTTATAATTGTTATTTATTTAATGATAAGGGAGGAGGATAAGTTATACCTGGGACGTGTTGGTGATCCTGATTTCCCTGATTAAGGGGAGCTAGCTCCTGCTAATCTCCAAGCCATTGTCTCTGTTCAGATTATGTGGGTGCTTGATAATTTCGAGGGCTTCTCTGATCTTTCATCTATGTTGCTGCTCTTCCCTTGCGATAATTGAGGCGCTTTCCAAGCAGATATGGTGTTTTGTTTTTGAGGAGTGCTCTGCCAATGCTGAAGTCCAAGACCTTTCATTCTTAATATCGGCGCCGTGTTCCTTGAGCCTCGTCTGTAGGGAGCGACCTGTTTCACCAATGTAGCTTTTTCCACATGAACAATCTATTTTGTAGACCCCTTTAAGCTTATGCTTGTCAATATCATCTTTTACAGACCTCATACCTTGCCTGATCGTTCCCGGTGCTGAGAAATGTGTGATAATATTTTTCTTCTTTAGGATTTTTGCGATTTTGTCGGTAACTCCATGGATATAGGGTAGAAAGACCTTACCACACTGAGGTTGGTCTTGGGCCCTAGGTTCATGAGACCGTAACCTCCTCTCAGCTTTCTCTATGGCTCTTTTAATCTCCTGCTCCTTGTAGCCTATACTTTTAAAAGTTGTGATTAAATGATTCTTTTCTTCATTAAGATGCTCAGAGTCAGAAATTCGAAAGGCTCTGATAGCAAGAGTGTTTAGGACCCCAAACTTTTGGGCTGGGTGGTGGTGGGAATCCGCATGGAGGTAACTTTCAGTGTGGGTTGCCTTCCTAAATACCTTATGCCCAGTTGGGATTTGAAACCTTGAGTTTTCTTCATTTGACTCATTAAAATTTGATGAAGGTATTGAGTTTGTCATTGCGTGACTCATTAAAAGTTCACGACGAAAAATGAATTTAGTCCATCTCCTCGTACTCGTAACAAAATGAGGTCAACATCTATTGAACATAGGTTTCTCTTTATCCAGACTCAATAGATTAACTCACGGAAAAGTAATCGATCTGGGTATGCTATTAAACTTTTGTCGCACCCAATTAAAAAATATGACAAAGGGACCACCCTGGAGTCGTTCTTTACGATCTTTTTAGACTCTCTAAATATGAAAATACCACCAAGTTGTCTCGTCTTAACTCATTAAATTACACAGACGAGGTATAGAGTCACTCTTTTTACAATCCTTTTTAGACTCTTAAAACATGAAAAGATCAATGAGTTTACATGTCTGGACTCATTAAACTAATCAGATAGCGCATAGAGTCGCTCTTTTTGCGGTCCTTTTCAGACTCTTAAAATATTAAAAGATCAATGAGTTTAACCCGTCTGGACCCATTAAACTAATCAGACTGGGAAGGTGGACAATACAATTGTATTCAGTATTAGAAAGCATGGTTTGGTAGCAGTCGTTCCCTTGAACATGGCACTCCCTTAGATAAACCTTCCTTGTGACAGCCTCTCAATACGAATCCTACCATCCTATGAGTTTAGCCTAAAAATACCTCAATGTTATTGCATCTCTATATCCTAACACTCTTTGGTGTTCATGAGTCTAGTGTTGCATAGTTAAAACCATTGTCGTGCCTTCTATTGTTCAAGGGTTAAGCTTTTGTTTCCTCCATCAAGCCATAAATCATATCCTTTCATCATGCCCTCTATCATTTAGACCCAATGCTCAAAGATTCCTCAAAAAACAAATCATTCTTGTCCCATTTCATGTCGATTGATGTAGGACACATTATTGCCTACCTTTCGAAAGGTATCTTCCTATCGACTTCAACACTCTATCTAGGAAGACAACCCAGAAACACACTTAGTGCCTTGGTACTTGCAAACATTGGTGGCAGGTCACAGTGTGTTTGATCAGGAGTTGTCATTATTGGCTCTTGGTTAAGCGATTCTACAGGTGCTTAACGACTAAAACATTTTTTACACTCGCTAGATTGTATTGTGCATCTTGGAGACCATCACCATTATTGGTGGCCTTCCTCGCGTCAGTTAACAGTCTCCATTATTGACTGGTAATTAGACGATTTCGTGCATGTTCGACATCAACGCATATAATCACATGTATCGATCTATGATGTTCAGTGAAGTGGAAATCAAGACCTTGGGTAGAGGCTTGCATCACTTAGCTTTGTTTCCTCTGCCAAGTTGCATATATTGTTTTTTGGAGACAGCTCATCAAAATGATCCTATTATGACACCAAATCCGCATTATGCTTATTGTCAGCCAGCATCGTCATATCTCTTTTAGGAGAAAATCACTCTGACATAGCTACTGAGCATGGGAATACCCAACTCAGGACATGATTTTAGTTGTTTTATATATATGTGTTGTATCAGGTTTCCTGTACTGCCCGAAGCTCCGATCCTCTCTCTCTTTTTGTCAAAAAAATGAAAATTACAGTTAAGTAAAGTATTTTGGCCATTGTTGCAGCCTCTGATCTCACACTTTAGGGGGCATATGTTATATAGAAAAATGACCTCCTCATCAGCTCAGAGGAGAAAGACATGATGGTTGAAGCAATAGCCAAAATCACAGGACTTGTTTCAACACTAATGTTGTCTATACACTAACAACATGATTTATAAAGCTTCCCTGTAAGCCTAAGGGAGCATTAGTGACCCTACTAACTCTACTTGTTGGTTCGGGGATAGCGTTAGTGGATCCTAATGGGAATCTAGAGGTCAAAGGAGCGAATTGACCCATAAATATCTCTATATTCCCTCCTAAATTTAATCAGAAAAGCAAGGAAACATCTATAGTTTGGCCTATTTGAGGGATTTCTAATCCTAATGAAGGAGACAAATGGGAAAAAGCTCAAAAGCATGGAAACATCATTACTTTTACCTAAAGAAACTCATGGAGCAACTTGGTAACCCTAACTCAAATGCTACATAAGCAGAACTAGGGCTATGGTGATAGGGGTCAAATCATTTAAAAGGATAGCTTACTTGATTGTCAAGCATAATCTCAAATCTAAGCATAAGAAGTTGGTAAGAATGGAAAGAGAGAGAGGAGCTGGAGGGTTAAGGGAAGGCTGATGCAACAGATGGTTGTAATCACTCTTCTGGCATTAATATAGAACTATAGTTGTACTGTCTACTCCATGGTGTTGGTACTATCATTCATTTATTTGTTTGAACAATACCTTTTAGCATGAGTAGCTTAGTTATGTGTAAATAGATGTCTTTTATATATTCATGTATTAATTATCAAGGTCGTATGTTGTGATTATGCTTATCTCTTCTATGTGTAGTATTTTATCTGGAGTCAGCTCGGGGGACTTTCACCTAGGTGCATTGTGCTCTCCAGCAAACCTACACGGAGGCTTGATGTAATGAATCTATATTGCTTTGATAGTTAGTTATTATTTATGGACATGCATGTAGATTTGTGACAGCTACAGATAATCTTACAGTCTTCCAGGGGTTCCGGGAAGACCCTTGAGGATATCTCCATTCTCCATACACCGTGAATTTTATCCTATAGCGCTAACGTGCAACCTTACCTTCACAAGGCCAACACCTACTCTCTGGCCACACTTTTCCTATGCTGTGGGCCTCAACCCTCATTTCCCTCTACAACTATGGTTGAGGTTCCCACGACACAACACTATGGCTCCATATCCAGCCAACTAAAGGGCAATTGAAGAGCTTTGGTGTTGGTCAATTTGCAGCATGGGTGAAATGTCATTGAAGGGATCAATATATTATCATGGAAATGCACATTAGAGAGATTTGAAATGGTGGAGTAGTGGTTTGCAGAGGAGGGTATCCAAGAAAGCTAAGACCAAGCCAAAGAAGCGTTGGGGAGGAAAATTATTGGGGACACAGTGGTAAAAGGGATTTGTAGATAGATGAGAATTCGAAGTTAGATGATTTGGTGCCATTTGAGAATGCATTGAAGCCTCCAGGTGTTGCAGAGGGGGATTCATTTGAACAAATCTTTAAGTCTAATAATTTGCTTCAGATGGGGAATGGAGAGGACCAAGAGCTCATTGCCCAGGTAGGAGTTGCATATGATATGCTACTTGTGCAAAGCTTTATGTAGTGCAGGGCTGCCAAAGTTTTAGAAAGTTAGAGATGCGATGCTACATCTCTAGTCCAATATGTATCATTGTGATAGAAACAAGCGTGTGCACATCACTAATAACTAGATCAACTAATAACTAAGATATGGCGATACAACTTTGGGATGGTCAATTGTTTTGGGTGTGCAAAAGAAAAAAAAGAAAAAAAAAAAATTGTATTTGCAATAGTGTTAAAATTATTCATTACATGTCTATGTGATTCTGTGATAAGTTTCTAACATCAATGTTATAACAATTCATACGCAGAATGAAGGCAAGGAAGATAAAATTTTGTTTTTCCAGGTTCCAACTTCACTCCTCTTAGGAAAGTTACCTAGTGTGTAGAATGCAAGGGTTCCTAATTCATCAAATAAGGCACTAAAAGTTCAGGTGTTTAGAGTGAGCATTGAAGAAAATTCTGTTGCTGGGAAGTTGCCAGTAGGATTCATGGGAAAGTTTCTTGTATGTGAGAGTGTGGTGGTAAAGATGTAGCTTGGTGATATATTTTTAGATGTGAGTCATAACTGTGTTAGAACCCTGTGGGATTTTGTTTTTATTAGTTTTGTTACTCTTCCCACTCCTGATATCCTATTAAGGTTCTTGACCAGTGCCATTTCTAATTTTGGACCAGGTTGTACTAGCATTTTAAGTGTATTTTTTGTCATGATGTTATAGCTATTAGTTCAATTCTAAGAATTGTTTCTTTCTTGGAGATGTAAATAAACAAGTAATAATATTTACATATGTGGACAACCTTCTTGGTCACGCACTTGAAATTGGGTGAGCTTGCTAACTTATTTATTATTTATAATCTATATGAGTTTTAGAGATGGACCATTCAAAATTGTTGATTTAATTTTGTTTTTATGTTTCTAGAAAACTCTAATCAATATGATAAAGCTTTATGATCAAAGACACCAGATGGTCTCAATAGATGGTCTAGAAGCCTCTAGAATTTCTTGTTACATATTAAGCCTCCAATAATACAATAAATCCTAGCTATGGTAAGATATCACATGAAGGTTTGGTTCCAATTTCTTAATATTTTCAATGTGTATCTTTATAAAGTACAAAATTTGTATGTTTTGAACATAAATACGAGGGATGTTTTGAGAATGTGAGTATTGTTTGTAGTGGTAACCATGACATGATGTCTTGATACAAGTACAAGGTTATAATATGGAACCAAATGGAGTGTTTCTTACCCTTTTCTTCATAATTTTTTTTCTAATAAGGCATTTATTTATGTTACCTTGTACTCTTATTATTATTGAAAATGAAGTTTCTTTTGAATATTTTTCAAGAAATTGGTTTAATAAATTTCAATTAACATTTATGTAGATGGTGTTCCAAAGAGTTTGACAAAAAGAAAAAACTTTATAGGGTCTCCTCTGTAGAAATTACTATTACAAAGTGACTTGTTGTAACATACCTAACTCCTCCTTTATCATTGAAGGAATGGGGTACAAAAGCTCTCTAACATATCCTTTTCTTTTCTTTTTCCTTCTAAAGAAGACTATCTATATGATATTATTTCAAACTATCGATGGGCTGAAAGCGACAGTCCAGCGCAGTTGGCACAATAGACTATTGGCAAATAGGCAACAAGTACAACCAATGGAGAGATGCCACACAATTCGAGAAATATCTATATCTATATATATATATATATATATAGTGAGGTGGTCCCTTATGCTCATAATTGTCAAATGGGACTGATAGATTGGAGCAACTCCTGACACATCTAACTGCACCTTACATCACATCAATTGCCAAACTTTAACGAGCAGGGTGGTCCTAGGAGGTAGTTTGATAAAACATCCCGTCACTTTAATCGATGGCTTAGATCTATTGTGAGGGCACCTTCCCAGATTTTAGAAAACATCACGTGTGGTGTTAGGGGTGGTTTCCAAAACCACTTGGGACCTGCGCACCGACAATTAATAGGCCCGGGAGATGGGATTCCTTCCATCGCCATTGTTTAACAGTCCCTGGTGCCCGCTAGTCTACAACAATTCAATTCATAAAAGGTTACAAGATTCCCCTCTCCTAGGGTGACTTCATGTTGACATCATCCCTACCATGTGTCGACTTGGTATAGTTCCACGTGTCACCCACATTGGGCTTTCGGGTACTTGAAAACCCCAAGATTGCTTGTCACGTGTCCTTCGACACATCAAGTTAAACTCACCTCTGGAAAATGATGTGTTGCCACCTGTCCCCTTAGAAATCCTCAATCTTGGATCTCGACTCTTCAATTAATTCAGTTCACGTTTAGTTATGGGGCTTCGGGGTTCGAGACTCCTGGGATTTCAAATCTTCCGAGATTTCCCTTTCATGCATCCTGAATAATGATGCTCTAATTTAACTCTCAATTCACAATTGGTTACAACATTCTAGGGTTCGACCTGGACAGTGGTTCCCGGCATCAGTTTGTTGTTACGGGATCTTTCTATTAATGATATCGGGTCCATCAAGTGACAAAGTTCCCAACGACTAATGAAATTAACTTAGGGGATCCAACCCTCGCGGGATTTTACTAACCACATCACCAATCTCATGTCCAATCGAATGAAGGGAGAATTTGGCTCTGCCAATAGGAAGCCTTCCCACCTAGGGTTCTAATCTGCAAGGGATAAGGTTATCCAAACCTTTTCTCTAAGATCAGGCTTCACTCCTTAGCAATGCAACGAAATCCTTTCCTTTCGCTTCCCATCATGACTCAATGATGGGGATTTGACTCTGCCTCCTGTAATGTCTTAGTTAAGGATTTTTTTAATCTCCACGAAGACAAGCTCTACCATTGTACATGCTTCCTCGAGCTAGTCTTCTTGACTACGATTTTGTCTCATAGGTCTAGTATACCCCCAAATCTACGTCAAGATTTCACCACTCTATTGATTTCACTCTAAGTTGTTCCATGATGTTATCCCTCCTGAGCTTGGGTGATAGATTCGTTGATGGATTCCCAACCCAGGGGCCTTCCCTGCCTTCAGGTAGGGAATTCCTCGCATGGCGGCATAGGTGCTCCTGCATCTATTACCTACCACGGGCCCAACGCAAGGTTCCGAGAGGTTCCCACCTTGCCTGCCACATGCCAAGAATTCCAAGATCTACATTGACTCTACAAGTAGCTCCTTGGTGCTATATCGCACCTTCCAGTGCCTCATCGGTAACGTGAAGGCGACACTTACAGATATCCATCTTGCCTAAAATGCGAGACTGTGGGACATCTAGGTAAAGTTGCAGGAAATTTAGGTAAAGTTGCAGGGCGCGACTGGCCCCAGGGAAATGCTCTTAACCCTCATACATTGTAATTCTCATGGCACAACAATTTGTAAATAAATATTGACTTTGCCCAGCAAAGGGCCTTCCATGTAAATTGTATATTAGTAAAGGGTCTCGGATCCCACTGCTTTTCAAGGATCATCTCAAACTCTTATGGCTTTGGCTATGGCCTATAACATATCATGGAGTTATTTTACTTTTATTAATGTATTATTCTTAACACAGTTAAGCATTTCATTCAGATTTAGGTTCAACTCAGCTTCATAACTTAGACCTTACTATTATGTGATTTATTGCACCACTTATCCGTCAAATACACTGTGTTTACCATCAATAGGTCATTACACACATTTTTCTTCCAGATCCAAGAAAAAACACATATATATAATCAACACATATATCAGTGGGGTATCCCCATAGGGATGCACCACATATGGAAGCATTAATAGCACAAATATAATCTCTAAGTCCTAGAACCATTATTAACAACAATGTAATAAAATTCATTAAAATATGAGTGAATATACACAAATAATTATGATCTGATAATCACCCTATGAGTGACATCAGTTGAAGATTTATTAAACAAAAGATATTACAGACTCATGTGTTGGTGTGTGTTCTGTGTTATTTAAGCAACGGATTGATCAAATTTCCAACGACAGACATTTAAATTGAAAGACAACAGAGAAATACAGTAAGCAAACACAAAGACACAAGAATTTTAATAAGGAGTTCACCCTATTCTCCAAGGCTACATCTCTGGTCCAACTTTCAGTGGTGGCCTTGTTTTATTGTGTCTTTAAGCAAAGAATTACAATGCAAGGACTCAATGTGAGTTCTCCTGAAGCAAGTTTACTTGGCAGGGTGGTTCTTGGATTCCCCAAGCCACTGGAGTACACAGACTCTTCTTCTTCCTACCAGCTCTACTACTTTCAAGTCTACAGTGGAAAGAGCTAAATGTGGTGCTCAGTCCGGATAGACTCCTTTATGGGATGGCTTGAATCTCTCAAGCTCTCTGGTGCTCGATGTTACCACTGGTCAGCTCAGACCTCTATCTCTTTCTTCTTTTGCTTTACTGCCTTCTTCTCTAGTTTCTGTCTCTCAATGTTCAGTCCTCCTCTCGGGTTCACTCTGACAGACTCTAAAACTCTCCCTCTCTCTCCGTCTATTCTGTCTCTATTCATGGCTTTTAGCCATTCGTTCCCATGCCAGTTCGGTTCCTCTTCTGCCACTATCGATTCACCTTCTGCAGCTGCGCTTGGAGTTCCCTATTCAGCATCACCATGAATTCTCAGGAAGTGGCCACATGTCCTCCTTTAAATGGCACTAACCTGCTTCATCAGTTCATTTCTTCAGTTACGTCGTGGATGAAGTTTTTCCTCCATCGTGGCGGTCAAACAGACCTCAAATCTTTACAAACGCGACTTAATCCTTCTTCAATTCTGCTTCCTCCATCAAGCGCGATCTTAGTCGTCCGATCTGGGTCCCCCAAATCCAACTTCATACACACGTCCCGTGCGGTTGACTTTCTCGACCAATAGCGCGTGGTCAACGGTAGTTTTCTCTCACCTCCAACAGCCACACGTCAATCGTTGAGTGGGATCGCTCCGCTTTTATCCAAAACCTCTTACCATTTAAGGGCGCCCCAATAAATACCGCTGATTCCCAGAGTGCGAGTCCTGCCATTGTACGTTTATCACTTTTTGCCTTTTTCGCTCGCGGTTCTCCAGTCTGCCATGCGTCTGTGTGCTCGGGCTTCCCCCATTTCGGCCCAATTTTCCCAGCATCAAAAACCTCCTTATTTTCATGATCCGAGGCTCCCAGGGGTTAATTCGGCCTCCTGCGTAGTCTCCATCGGCCTCGGTCAGCGCGCTTTGACCGAGGTCCTCATCGTTCCACATTCACTGCCATTGCCACTAGTTTAGGGTGTTTTTGATTGATGTTTTTTAATTCTTTAGAGTTTTGTCCCGACCTAATACAGTCATGGTTCTTTGACAGTCTTTTATGGATCCAATTCGGATCATGGCATTCCCACTGAAAAAGCTTTTGGACCACCAAAAGTTGGTTTTCAAGCATCAACTAAGTGAGGGTATTGTTTTCTCACTTTTCCAATCCCAATCCACTTTGCACTGATCGGCTTTGAACCTCTGAGCCCAATCCTGAGGTATTCCACATCTCCCTTGCATGTCGTCCTTACCTTCCTATCCAACACTGTTTCTTCCTACAATTCATTAAGATATTCAGGTAGCAGGTCATCAAATAAAAGGCAATTGACTCTGCTCTTCAAGGTCCTCAATCATTGAAGGTTCAGACAATCTCAAGCAATCTGCATTTACGACTGAGTAGATGTGCATGTAAGCTGGTAGATCAAGGCGAAAAGCATTTTCACCAATCTTCTCAAGTATCATGAAGGGTCCATATCTGATAGGTTTTAGCTTTTTACCTTCACCTTGCATGTTGTCCTTGCTAATATACAGCCAGACTTGGTCTCCAACTTGAAAACTATGCTCCATCCGATGCTTATCGTGCCTAGCCTTGTACTTGGCCTGGCTCTTTTTCAGTTATTCCTGTACTGCCTGGTGGATCTCCTGGATCTGTTCAATGAACCTAGTTGTCTTGTCCACATCACTGTGTCCATCAACCATGGTATCCTTACCAAAGACAAAATCCAAAGGAGACCTTGGTGTGAAACCAAAACAGGTCTCAAAAGGATATATCTGTGTAGAAGAGTGTTTGGCTCTGTTGTAAGCATGCTGCACATAACACAAGTGTTCATCCCAAAGCTTAGGATGTTTGCTGCAATATCCTCTCAGTAAATGGATCACTGTCCTGTTAACTACTTCTGTCTAGCCATCTGTTTGTGGATGAAAAGTTGTGCTTTTCTTTAATTTGGTGTCCATCAATTCCCACAAACTCGACCAAAACTTCCCCACAAGTTGGGTGTCTTGATCAGATATAATGGAAGTGGGTAATCCAAAATGAACCCATACATGTTCAAAGAACAATTTTGTAGTTTGTTCAGCTGTAATCTGTTTACTACAAGGTATCAAAATACACATTTTGCTAAACCTATCCACAACAACATATAGATAATCATGACCTTTCCTAGATTTAGGTAGTCCTCCAACAAAATCCATGGAAACACTTTCCCAAGGGTGAGAAGGAACTGGCAGTGGAATGTACAAGCCTAGTTTTCTATTGTTGGGCTTGCTTTTGGCACACGTGGCACACCCTCTTACATATCTAGAAATTGTCTCATTCATTTTCGGGCCATAGTAGAACCTTTTTAGCTGTGCAACTGTTTTACTTACCCCAAAGTGACTTGATATCAAAGAAGTGTATGCTTCCCTAATTATCTTTACCCTCTCAGTTTGTGGAATGCAAAGTTTCCCACAATGGTATAAGAGTCAGTCCTTCACATGATAGTCCAATTCTTCTACTCTTTTGCCTTGACTCAAAGTTGCATATACATCTTTAAAGTCCATATCCTGAGCATATTGTTCTATGTAGCTTTCATGTAGCACAAAATTATACTTAAGTATGGTAGATACATTTATAATGGGTCTAGATAACATGTCTGCAACCATGTTATGTATGCCCTTTTTATATCTGATGACTAAATGAAACTGCTGTAGAAAATCCATCCAACTGTAATGTCTTGATTGTTGCAACTTTGGGAGTGTAGCTATTGAAGTGGTTGATGATCAGTATGTATTATTATCTCTTTGCCCATTAAGGAACGTTTCCAGTTCTTCACCCTCTGAACTAATGCATACAATTCTTTATCATATGTAGGATAGTTAACTACTACAGGATTAAAAGTCTCAGAATGATAACATATGGGTTTACCGTGCTGTGTCAACACCACTCCCATGGCATAGTCACTGGCATCAGTTTGGATCTCAAATGGTCTTTGTAGATCTGGTAGTGCTAGTACAGGTGTTGTACTAATCTTCTCTTTCAAGGTGTCAAAGGCTTTCTGATGTTTGCCTCCCCACTGAAACACCTTCAATCCTGTTAAAGCATGTAAGGGAGCTACAATTGAGGAAAAATTAGAAATGAACTTCCTCCAATACTATGTTGCTCCTAAGAAGCTTCTCACTTCTGTAGCAGACTTGGATTTAGGCCAGTTTACAATGACTGCCACTTTAGAGGGATCTATTTTCAATTCACCTCACCCTACTATATGACCCAAGTAGTTTAGAGATGTTTTGCCAAATTCACATTTTGAGAGTTTAACATAAATTTTTTCTCTTTTCAAAACATCTAATGTCTGCTTAACATGCTTTAAATGTTCTTCCCATGTTTTACTAAAAATTAGAATGTCATCCAGATACACAATAACAAAATCATCAAGACAATGTCTGAGTATAGCATTCATTAATCTCACGAAAGTAGCAAGAACATTAGTTAAGCCAAAAGGCATAACCAGCCATTCATACAATCCCTGCTTTGTTTTGAAAGCAGTCTTCCATGCATCTTTCTCTGCAACTCTGACCTGATGGTATCCACTGTGAAAATCCATCTTGGTGAAATAAACAACTTCCTTTAATTGATCTAAAATATCATCTATGTGAGAAAGGGGATAATGATTTTTGATTGTTATCTTATTCATCGCTCAGTAGTCAATGCACATTCTTCATGAGCCATCTTTCTTTCTCACCAAAATGATTGGTGACCCACATGGTGATGTGCTAGGCCTGATGAACCCTTTCTCGAGCAACTCCTGCACCTGCTTCTTGATTTCAGCA
>APFE030276193.1:312680-331141 GCA_000404065.3 Pinus taeda | reverse complement strand
TTATTCGAAAGTTACAACAAGATTCCAGTACATCTGATACATTTAGTTGGCAAAATGATTCGTTATGGTACAAAGATCACTTATGCCTCTGTAAGAATTCCCAACTCAAACAAAAGATTCTTATGGAATTGAGCACTTCTCCCTTAGGAGGGCACTCAGGATTTTTAAAAACGTACCATAGGATTAAGAAGGAATTTTTTTGGGATGGCCTTAAATCGGATATTCAAAAGTTTGTGGCGGAATGTTTGGTTTGCCAACAAGATAAAGTTGAAACAATTAATACCCCAGGTCTATTACAACCTTTATCAATTCCAAGCCAATATTGGGAGGAGGTTTCAATGGATTTTATCACAGGTTTACCCAAGTCTGAGGGAAAGAGTGTCATCATGGTGGTAGTTTATAGACTTACCAAGTATGCACACTTTTGTGCATTATCACATCCATTTAAAGCCAATACAGTTTCTACTGCATTTATGGAAAAAATTCAAAAGATACATGGAAACCCAAAGATTATTGTAAGTGACACGTATCCCATTTTCACTGGAAATTTTTGGACAGAATTATTTTCTTGTCTCGGGACTCAGTTAGCTCATAGCTCATCTTATCATCCTCAATATGATGGGAAAACTGAGATAGTAAACAAATGTTTCGAAGGATATCTTCATTGCTTTGTATCTGATAAACAGACATAATGGGTCAAATAGTTGCCTCTGGCTGAATGGTGGTATAACACTTCCTTCCATACAACAACAAAAATGACCCCATTTATGGCACTTTATGGATATCAGCCATTGTCCATCACATCATATTTAAGAGAAAATTCTAAGGTTCAAGAAGTGGAACATCACATCGAGCATCAACAAAAAGTCCTCCAACTGTTAAAGAATAACCTCGTGTTAGTGCGGAATAGAATGAAACAACAAGCAGATCAATATCGCAGTGAAAGAAGTTTTGATGTAGGTGATTGGGTATTCCTACGGCTACAACCATATAAACAAATGTCCCTCAAGCAAGATAAGAAGGATAATAGATTATCACCAAAGTATTATGGTCTGTACAAGGTGTTGCAAAATATTGGTACTATGGAATACAAATTGGAGCTTCCTGCAGCTTCCCGAGTGCACCCAATTTTCCATGTTTCATGTTTAAAGAAGGTTATAGGCGACAAGCTCCCAGTTCAAGCAATATTGCCAGAACTTGATGAGGAAGGAAAAATTATATTGGAGCTAGAAGCAGTCATAGAAACAAGAACTCGACAGCTACAAAATTGGTCAATTTCAGAGTATCTCATCAAGTGGAATAACTTATCCGTTGAAGATTCCAAATGGGAGGATGAGAATTTTATACAGAAGCACCCATAACTACTCAAGCGTTGAGGACAACACCTTTTTGAAGGAGAAGGGCATGTTAGGTCCCTATAATATTAGTGATTACCCCATTACTAGTGTAGTTGTATCCATTATTAATATTGTTGTGCCCCTATTGTCCCCATATTGTTATTACTGTGCCCCATAAAATCCTTCTATTGTTATTTTTGTGCCTTTATATTATTATTGTTAGGTCGGTTGGGTTATATCGTGACTCCTTAGATTCCTATATATAGAAAGGAGGTTTTTTCATTTGAATCATCAAAGAATCATTCATTTGTGTAATGTAAAGGAGGTTGCTCCCTCGAAGAGGCTGAATTCTAAGGCGTTGATCTATCTTTTCTAACTTTTTGTGAGTTGGTTTCATAACAGTTTTTGCGTAGAATGCATAGATTTTATCGTGGTGTTAGGAAGAGCAATAAATTTGGTAGAGGGGTCCGTTGACATCTGGGCAATGTGACTGCTGAGTTGTTTTATAGCAGCCCCATATGGTGCGTTGATAATCCCATCAGTGCGCGCTTCGGGGTGCTGAGTAGCAGAAGAATTGGAGTTGCGAGGGGCACTAGGGATTACATTGTAAAGAGTGCTAGACTGTGAATATATCATATCTAAGTTTTGGGCACGGTGTATGGATTGTTCTTCTATGACCGCACCACCTAAGGCAACATCCTTAGTGATTTGGGGGAGTAGAGACTTGCTGAACTAGTTCGCTAAGGGATAGTTTGGGAGGGGAGATTTGACTAACCTATGCCTACGTATCCATTCATGTATATGATCAGAGATGTGGGTTACGATATCTTGATGTAATGAGGTGAGGAGTTCCGTCCCAATCTCATAGCGGATGGGTAGCTGGAAGTGCTTTAAGAATTCCATCGCTAGAGGGTCAAAGGTATTGATTAACGTGTGTGGTAACTTGATATACCACTTGGCTGCGCTGCCAGTAAGGGTGCGGGGAAAAATAAGTAACCAATACTATCATCCACGATGGAGTTAGAAACACACCAAAGATGATTGGTGGTGATATGGGTACCCGGATCATCCCCTTATTTCCCTTCAAACTTAGGGATGTTTGTCGGTATTTCATGCGGGATTTGTAGCTAGAGTAAGTTATGATAGATGGGTTCATTTGTAAGTTTCTACAAGTTAGGGATATCCAATGTTTCCAAGAAAGGCAGAGTGTGTGATGCCCTCGAATCAGACCAAGGTGAAGACATATGACTTGAGGATCCTTGCGTTCCTCCCATCATTTGATTCCCAATATTATACATAATTGCATGGTATAATAGTTTCCTTGGGGTATGGCATTGTAATGTGGATTTCCATGGGGATTATGATGATAGGGTATAGAATTTCACCCAGGTAAGCAGTGTCCCCATGACTCATTTGAAGTTGTGAGCAGGGTGCCCCCATGGATTGGTTGAGACCTCCTTGAGGATTCGCGTCCACTATAGAACTAACAATATGTCCTTGACTACCATAAGGAGTGCTCATTTCAATCAATGATTGACCATGCATGCCTGAAAATGGAGGGGGAACTGTTACGTTCCCGATAGGTATATGCATATTGGGAGTTCCCCCATATACTTAAATCTGGGGGTTAGAACTATACAATGGATGCCAACCATATTGTTTGTTGAAGGGACCCGTGCTAATTGTGCTATATTGAGCGTTATAAGGAGAGATGTATGTAGCACTTGTGAAAGGTATAGAGTTTGACACTAAAGGAGTGGAACCTGGCATAGGTTGGGTTCCACTCGTGGAGGGTGTCATGTTAGGGTTTGTACCTAGGACAAATGGGATATTCGGGTTTGCCATCAATGGTGTGGTAGTGATTGTCAACTGGGGAAGTGGTGGGGGACCAAAAGTGTCCAAAACATTCCATGAATTATTAGTCATCGACAGGATGGGTGGAAGTGTTCCAAGTGAAGACAAAGGAAATACAAGTGCGACATGAACCAAGAGTGGGTCCAACAGATTCATGATCGGAGGGTTATAGGGAGGAAGAAATCCTGTAGTAAAAAAATCCTATGGTAATCTTGAATCGCCAGTTGTCCAAACTGATTCTGTGTGAGATATCGGAGACTGATTCCCTGAAGATGGGGAATTCTGTTCACTAGAGCTTGGAGGATCTTCCACAATGAGTGGAGGAAGTCTTAACAAATCGTCTAGGTTGATGATGAGGTCTAGATGTAGACATGGTGACCGATAATTTTTATCAATAAATTTTATTGTGATGTTTATTAAAGTCTCAATGATAACACTCTGGCACCTACTAAGTGGATCAATCAGTAAACAAAGGGAAATGAGCATGTCTGATAAGTGCTAATCACTGGAGATGAAACATAGTATCATAATGAATAATAGAGAGGGTTGGCCAAATGTACAATTACGGTTACTCTAGAGCTTCATCCTAACCTCAGACTGAGAGGCCAAGTACTCTCGTTGAGATGAGCAACCTCCCAAAAATTGAAGACAGAGTAGGTCCGTCTGTGTTAGGTACCAGTGCAGCCTAACCCAGTCACCTTGTATAAGTCCCTAATAGTATGGCCACTAAGGATATTTTAGATCACATACATTACCAACGGGGACATAGTTGCAGACAGTATGCTATGTGGGTAGGATAACTGAGTCCCCACCTTAGCTCCGAAATCCCCAAAGGGATCCCCAATACACATAATACCCAAGGAGTTGTACACGAAGGCATGCTACCTTCACTTACTATATGATGTTGTCTCATATCTAGCTCCACTTTTACTAGAGTGGTATCGGTAGTATGAGTGCAAAATGAATTTTCTCTCTTTTAATGACACTAGTTTTGGTTTCTGATCTTGGGTAGTTTACTCGGACTACCTATCCCAAGATCATAGCCTGAACTAATGTTTGTTTTCTCTAGAAAGAGTTACTGATTGATTTTAGGTAGATTTTATGTGTACCCTTTTAGTGTCTTCGGTAGGGGTGTTGATGTATGATATATGGTGTGACTCTGACTCAAAATCATGCAAAAGACAATTGTTGAAAAGATTCAATTTGATTAAATAAGTTGTATTCTACAAGGGAGAGTCTTTCATACATTCATATTTGTTCCATGCATCCTAGTCATTATAACACTAGCATAACCAACAGAAAATTTTCAATGCTTTCTAACAACTATTTGAAACCAAATAAAGCAGATTTTAACCAGCTAAGCAGAAGAATGAATAAAAAATTTTGATTTTCCCTTTATAAAAACTTTTAAAAAAGAAAAAAAATACTATTTTCTAAAAAAAAATAATCTCAGGACACATATCTTGCTAACAAAATACTGCTACAGATCCTCTATTAGTCGATGAGCAGGCTTCCCATCCCTTTAGAGGTTACAGACACAGCCACATGTCAAAATTTGGGTGAATAATGCTCTATGCCAAAGGCCACAGAGAGTTACCGGAGGTACTAATGCACTGTTTGTGAAAACACAAAGCTTTATAAAGCTCTTTTTACTCTGCTAACCTGCGTTAGTGTGGGAAAATGCTTCAAGACAAGGCTTTGGGGATCAGATCTAAGGCTGAATATATGAAGGAAAAATTTTGCAAGGTCTTGATGGGCCAGAAAAGGAATGCAAAAGTATAGGAAGGTCTAGAAGGAGGAGGAAATTAGGAACTTTATCGGTGGATTGGAACTAATGTATAGTCCCCAACGGAGTCACCAATTCTAATATAGGATAAAATGCATGGTGTATGGAGAATGGAGATACCATTAAGGGTCTTCTCGAGACCCTTGGCAGACTGTAAGATTATATGCAATTGTTAGAAATCTACATGCATGTCCATAAACAATAACTTAACTATCAAGGCAAGAAAAATTCGTTGCCTGAAGCCTCTGTGTAGGTTTGTTGGAGAGCACAATGTAGCTAGGTGGAAGTCCCCTAAGTCGGCTCTAGATCAATTCCTGAACATAGAAGAGATAAGAATAATCACAACATACAATCTTGATAATTAATTCATGAATATATAAAAGACATCTAGTTACGCATAACTAAGCTACTCATGCTAAAAGGTATTGGACAAACAAATAAATGAATGATAGTACCAACACCATGGAGGAGATAGTACCACTGCAGTTCTATATTAATGTAGGAAGAGTGATTACAACCATCTATTGCATTAGCCTTCCCCTACCCCTCCAACTCCTCTCTCTCTCTCCCTTCTTACCAACTTCTTAAGCTTAGATTTGAGACTATGCTCGACAATCAAGTAAGCTATCCTTTCAAATGATCTGACCCCTATCACCATATCCCTAGCTCAGCTTATGTAGCATTCAAGTTAGGGTTTTTCATGTTCTTCCATGATTTTCTTTAGGTAAAAGCAATGATGTTTCCATGCTTTTGAGCTCTTTCCCATTTGCCTCCTTCATTAGGATTAGAAATCCCACAAATAGGTCGAACTTTGGATGTTTCCTTGCTTTTCTGAGTAGATTTAGGAGGGAAAATAGAGATATTTGTGAGTCAATTCACTCCTTTGACCTCTAGATTCTCATTAGGATCGAGTAATGTTGTCCCCGAACTAATAAGTAGAGTTAGTAGGGTCACTTATGCTCCCTTAGGCTTATAGAGAAACTTTATAAAGCATGTTGTCAGTGTATAGACAACGTTAGTGAGGAAACAAGGCCAGTGATTTTGGCTATTGCTTCAGCCATCATGTCTTTCTCCTCTAAGTTGATGAGGAGGTCATTTTGCTGTATAATAGTCTTCTGAATCCAATGGAGCAAGTTTCAAAGCCATTGGATCACTGCAGGTGCATGTAATCAGAGATTTGACCATTAATCCAAAGAGGGCCTAGCCATCAAAGCTAGTCCAAGGAGATGTAGCCTAAGAGGGGTGAACTCCTTTATCAGTTTTGTGTTATGAGTTGTTTTATTTTAATCTAAGCTATTTACTTGTTGTATATATCTTTTAAGCAACTACTTAATCTCATAAATTTCTCATAAAAGAAACTCAATACTTGACACATAATTCCTGACATTTTGGTTAATTTGAGACTTTCCTAAACGCATTTTTTTATACTGATGAGGGAGATTGCATGGCATTAACAAGTTTTCCCAACATTCAGGTCATTGAATCATCTTGCAGGTATCTTTCTCGAACATTTTTTTTACACCTCCATCATCTTTCTTGCTTACAAAAATCAACTTTCTGGCTAATGCAGGAACGTGTAGAAAACCTGGAAGTGTCTTAATCCTTTCACCTTGTAACTTCGTCTTGACTTTTCCACATCCAATGATTCTAGCCTTCCTATCATCCCCTTAGAAGACCTAACCACCATCATATTTCTCATACTCATAGAGCCACTCCCTATGGGGAGTGAAATGAATGGATGCACCTGAGTCAATCAACCATGCCTTGTGATCTAGAAGTGTACTTGAAGAAGAAGCCAAGTACACATCCCCACCTTCATCTGAAGTGGTTTTCACCTTTGTA
Source organism: Pinus taeda (assembly GCA_000404065.3). Taxonomy (NCBI): domain Eukaryota; kingdom Viridiplantae; phylum Streptophyta; class Pinopsida; order Pinales; family Pinaceae; genus Pinus; species Pinus taeda. The sequence goes on along the minus strand of APFE030276193.1, from coordinate 324,322 downwards.
GAAGGAACATCATCAACTCCCTTTCATATCTCAAGAGCTTTATATCTAAAATCATTTTTGAAGTGCCCTTCATTTCTGCATTTCCAACACACCTTTATAGGTTTTCCTGGAGATTTAGGGCTCCCTCTATATTTAGATTTCCCATTCGAGGACTTATTTTTGTTTCTTTTCTCGGATCATCCTCGTACAGACAAGGCATCTCCATTTTAGCCCTTCATGTTTTTTTGTCTCATCTCCTCTGACTGCAAGGATGAGACTATTTCATCAAACTTCAAGGTATTTGTATTGCTATCTATTGCAACAACCAGACTATCCCACGAATTTGGTAGAGAAGAAAAAAAATTGATGCACTTATCTTCATTTGAAATTTTAACATCAAAAAATAACAACTGAATTACCAAAATATTAAAGGCATTTAGACGCTCTTTCACTGAGTCTCCATCATTCATCCTTTGATTATACAATTTTTTTCAAAGGAACAGTTTGTTCACTAGAGACTTAGATTGGAAAAAAGTCCCTAACTTGTCCCACAATGCCCTCTCCGTAGCTTCCCCTGATACATTCAACAATACTAGATCTAAGATATAGAACTGGATTGTGCTCTTTTCTTTCCAATCCAACTTCCCCCAGTCTCCATCTAACATTGTTGTTAGTTTAGTAACAGGATCTACTACAATCCATTGATATTTATCTACCAGCATATCCTCCATCTTGCGTTTCCAAAACTCAAAACTATGACCATTAAATTTCTCGATCTCTATATTTTCATTGCTCGCCATCTTCTTTCACTGCAACAATTGATCCCGCAGATCTCCCACTAAACAGGGTCTACCACAAGCTCAAGCAAAAAATATCAATAGTAAAGGCATCCCCTTGAAGTAGAAACAACTCTGATACCAAATGTAAGCTTTAGCTCTATACAGAAATTACCCGCATGCCAATTCTAAAATACAGAAAATAAATAATAGCGAGAGCATATATACACGGATATCTCTACTAGGTCCCAAAATCATGACTACTATATTGATTTTTCATTATATTCCTTTCAATGTTACAACACATATATATACATGCTGAAGAATTCATAAAACCTAATCCATTAACCTTGGATTAGAACATAACCATAGTTCCCTTAACCGGATATACAAGATACCATGGGTAGAAAAGCATCATGCCCAAAACCATGTGTAAAACCTATGCAAAAAACCATAGGTAGGTTTTTCCACCTAATATAGGGTCCAAAAAAAGAAACAAAATCCCAGGGCACTGACCTAGACCCCGTATAGGGGGTCCCCCCTACAAACACCTCGACAAGGGGGGCTATCGCCCCCTCGTGACCCCCTCACTATGCCCAACACAATGAAGGGTGGGGGCTAATGATCCCCTATCTAACCCCTCATATTTTTGCGTGGGGCTAGTCGTGGAAATAATATAAAACACACCCAACATTCTTGAGGTTCCACAACACCCCCAAGAGCTAAACCACCCTTCTAGGTGAAAAAAGCCCGGGTTAACTTTCTTTTTCAATGATTTTAACTCCCAGTCACATTCCCAAGCATGCATCCATTAGACTAAAAGCATCCAGTTGCATGCATAAACCTACAAGGCAGCAAGTGCAGTCCTTTCTTCATAGGTCTACACCTACTACCATGATATGTGTGTCACCTTTTCAAGGCTATACTCTAGGTCACATCCCAGAACTTGCTGAAACTTTTGAAAACAATAAATGACACAAGGACAAAGCATCTAACACAAAATTTGGTCAAGATCCTAACATAACCAAGCCTGACCATGACAAACATTCTATCAAACACAGTGAGAACATGAGATCTACAAGTTATGAATGCATATATGAACATAGACATCTAGAACTTATCTAAGGTTTACGAAGAAGAATTGATGCCCTCTCACAAGAGCTGCAATAACATATATGAGGTCATGCATTCAATAACCTTTCATTTATCAATCAAACATAATAAGATCCATAACTTGGATCTATCATAAAACCATGCTTATAACCAACATAAAACCATATAAATAACAATGATAGAACAACCATTAAAACCTCATAATAACAAGTGTAAGTACTCATGAAATACAAGAGGATCTTAGCTCATATTAAGCATATGAAAAAACCAAACAAGTCAAGTACTTCCACACACCACCCGACCATAGATTGGTTGAGCCAAATATTTATTTTAGCCAATCACCCATGTGCCATATTCCAAGCATGAATGTGAGATATCATGGGATAAATCAATCAATAAATAACCAAGGGAATCTGGAGGTTCAACCACCTCAACCCTCACACTACTGTGATCTCACCTAAACTGGTCTCGAGTTCACAAAACCAAATCGAGCTTGGATACCTCAGAATTCCTTCACCATCCCTTGAGGGATTTTATTATATCTACCCACCTATTGAGGGCTACCCTAAGAAAACCATCTCCATCCTCAACCCTTGGGATTTTCCTAAGACCACCTCACCCAAATCCAAAACCTTTCGGAAATATAAAGCTCAACGAAGAATGAATCTCATCACACCATGGCTATTTGGAAATGGAAAGACAAGAATAAAACCATTTTCTAAACCTATAAAAATCCATGCCAATGACAACAAAGAAACCAAATACACACATGCATATACCATGCATGCCAAAACGAGTAGTAAATCGTACATGCAACCTGTTACCTACAAGTATTCCTACTGAACCTGCTTGATCAAACCTTTCATTGCTTGATCTTTGCTTTCGTTTTCTTTCCTTGTCCTTCCTTTGTTTGTTTTATTTCCTTCTCCTCTTGGTGCTCTTCTCCTCTTTGAGACTAATTCCAAAACTAAACTGACAAAAGGCCCCGAAGTGATGCCTTAAATCCCTTTTATTATTGATGCCTCTAATTTATTTAGTTTTCCTCTATTTTCTTTCACTTTCCTCCTGACATGAAACCTGTGACCTTTCACCTTCCTTTTCTCATACTTTCTTTTATTTTAATAAATAAAATACCAATTGATGCCTCTTTTCCTTTTCAAATCTTTTTCCAATTCCTTTTCTAATTTCCTTATCAATAATAAACTAAAATGAAGACCCACTAGGATGTTTTTCCCAACATTTAGCTTGGAATACGTGTCCCATGACCTTGGTCATATTTTTCCTTTACTAAATTTGTTACATGAAATTTTAACCCAGGGTTGTTACACAAACCCCATCCAAGGAAAAATAACCTTCTTATGCAATGTTAGAATGATTTTCATTTATAGGGTTATGAATATCATGACAAAATTGCATATATAGAGGGCTCATATCACAATTTTTCCTTTGTTAGGACTGTTGGGATGGGGTCCCCTAGGTAAGTTTTGGGCTCAAAAACCCAAGTATTGATGTAATTTTTTAAAAAATATGTAAAGTATTTGTGATTTGTGGATGCAGAGTGTGTAGGTGGTTATGAGTCAAAAAGGGTTTTAGCCCTTCTTTATGTAAAGTTGTGTCGACTTTGAGAGTCACCCATGGTCCGTGGACCATGGGATTGTATAAGGAGGTGTGTCTTAGAGAGTCTAAGGCAATAATTTGATGATAATGGATGTAATAGGTTAATAGAAGATAACACGGAGAAGTGAGTCATAGAGAAGAGAAAGGCTCTGTAGCTGAATGGGAATAGGCCTAGGTAGAGTCTGTAGCTGAGTGCACAGATCCCTGCAGCTAAGTGCGCAGTGTAGTTTTGAGTCTGTAGTACCGTATTGAAGATAAATAAAGAAGATTGTTGAATAATTACTTTCTCTATTTGTTACTTTTGTTGATTTATAATTGCAATATATGGTGTGAATGAATAATAGGTTGGTGATATAATGATCTAATGGTGATATAATGATATAATGATCTAATGGTGCAATCATGTTTATGTAATTCCATGAAGACCTTAATCAATTACCTGCTCTGTTTATTAATACTTAAGTAGATATGCATGACTTTGGATCCAGGTTTATCTTTTAGTTCATGTAAGTGGATGAATAGACTATTAAGGGTCTACGAAAATGAATTGTTAACCTTCGCGAAGGTTTGGAGGTTGTTTAGAAAGAGTTGCAGTATTGAGCCCTAGGTTCTTATAGATCTACGTGAAGGTAGATCTAGGGTATTAAAAGACATCACACTGACATTTGGATGCAGAAACTTGGTTCTAGAATCCCCCCATACTACTTCAGGTAAGACTGCAACCATTTCTACGTGGGTTGTTGCCGAAAGGGCTAGTATTGTAGGTTTTTCTTGGCCACAAATTATCTCTGAACCTGGATCAGGACCCCTTAAGCCAACAAATGATTCTGTTGTCGGGACCAGGATTTGCCTAAGGAGATGTGTGATGTCACACCACTGGAATCCAACCAAGAAGGAAATTGGAAAGTGGTTGGATGGGAAAATTCATGAATTGTTGGCGCAGGAAAACAAGATTTCGTGCTTTTCAAAAGAGTAGTGGTTGGATATGTATTTGTATATGGAGATACACAAAATTTTCCTTTCCACCTTCCCAATGAAATTGTAAGAGTGGATAGCTATGTTGGCAGTTGACCAAGGGAATTGGATGTTTGGTGGTCCAATAATGTGGACTCTGGAGCTAGTGCAAAGATTGGTAGCTTATGAAGATAAGATCGTGCATGCTATTGATCACTCACTCGATCAAGTTATAGGAGGATTTGTTACAGAAATTGGAGTTGATACCTCTGTCACCTATAGTGAGGCGGAGTGAAGGTTTTTCAAAGGATCATGAGGTAAGTACCTAAGATCTTTGAACACCTGGATTAAAATGTTGTTGTGTGAAAAATGGTTTATGCCATTGCCTTGATGTTCGGAGCTACGAGAAGTGGAAATATCTTCAGAGAATGAGATAAATTAGGTCCTAAATATAGTCCATTGATTGGACCTCCCTCAAGTGACGACGAGGGAAAGGTACAAGCTTTACCGCAGAGTGTTGTTCAACTGATAAGACAGGGATTTTAGCGGCCACATCAGCCATCCAATCCACCTCCACCTTCACCCCCTCCACATACACTATCACCCACTCCTCCACCACTGCCACCGCCACCACCGTTCAACATGTCGAACGCAATGAAGTTGCCAACATAGGGAGTGAGGATACATATCAGTTATGGTTTGTTGCAATTGTTGTGTGGACAATGCATCAAATTACTGATTATAATCTAAAGAATGCATGACTGGTTACCACTCTGTAGGATCACCTACTGACATGGTAAATTAGTTATTATTCTGATCATCCTGTGGCAACATTAGCAAAGACTAAGGCTGCTTTACAAAGAGTTTAGTAAACCTAAGTCTGACTCGCAATCAGTAGTTGGATTTAAACAAATCACGATGAGGGTTGATGAGATGCCTTGGGAGTTAGATCAAGGACTAAAATGTGTGATCCACGAAGCTAATATGAAAATTACCAATGCTCAGCACCGCGAGTGGTTTATGGCTTCACTTTTGCCCCACCGAAGGATTTCTCCATCGCAGCAGAAGATAGGGACTTAGGCAAAACCACTGGAAATTGCGATGAGATTGCATACAACCCTTACTTAGAATTTGACCTTGGGGGTACAACAGATTCACTCCTAGTTGTACAGCCTCTCCTTGGAATTGTAGAGATTGAATAAAGCGAAGGAGGCTAAACCAAAGGTGTGCACAGAAGCTTGGTGTCTAAAGTGCAAGAGCCAATGGCACGAGAAAGACCACTACCCTGTCTTTGTGAATTATATCAATGAGGGGGACAAATTCCCTTGAGATCAAAAGCTCTAGCAGGACGGAGTATGGGGACTATGCTATGGTGTGCTATTTGCCAGGTAGCTAGAAAACATGTAATGGATAATTGTCATTTTCTTCAAAAGTTCGTTCAGACACCACAATAATTGTTCTGTGAGTTATACAAATTAGCGAGTCACAATGAGTGCCATTGTTGCAGCTATGAGTTGATGATGGAAAGAACGCCTACCTACCTAATGCAAGCACAAACTCAACCTCCATAGTAGGGCACCGAAGGGGCGTGTGGAGGATATCAGGGATGAGGATGAGGCCAAGGAGGAGGACCTTATAGAGGTCACAGATAGGTCATTTTCTATAATTTTTGGGCCATAGAAAAGGTATGTTTTATCCTCATATTAGCTTAATTAATCATTCATCCTTATATGTCTATCTTCATTTTAGAAAAGGATTTAGAAGAAACGATTATAGAATCTGAATAAAAGAAATCATTAACGAATTGTGTAATATTGTGCATGAAAGCTAACTTTCACTATTTTTATATGCACAAATATGAATTGAATGATTTTTGTTCAAACGATGGAACAAAAATGAACAAGAAAAGAAAAAGGATAATGTTTTTCTCATGAATTCTAGCAGAAGAACATGGGAATCAAGTTTATTTTGTAATAAAATCTCATTATCAGTTGTGAAATCCTCAAGATCTCCTGATCCTGAGGATTCACTCCTATCTGTTTGTCTCTCACAGATTGTATAAAGCTGACCGGAAAAATAGAACAAGCTAGGTAGGAATTGGGAGATTGTAACTTTAATTTTGACACAAAGTATTCTCACTATGGTGACGTTGTATCTTTATTATTGAGTTTAATGAGAAAGACCATATTTTACTTGTAAGCGTATTTTGAGTGTCTTTCGGCAGTGACTTTTGGAGACTCTGGGCCCGACCACTAAGAGATTTACTACTTTTCTTTTGCCATAATTATTCCTTTTTACTCTTGCAATTGTTTGTTCCTGATATTTCATAAAACTAGAATTATACTGATTGTTGTGAGTATTGATCTTTATGATTTACCTTTACTTTTCAAAGTAGATTCTAGATCTTGCTATGTTTACATATATGTGTTAATATTTGATGGATTTATTAGATTACCTTGAGTATTTTATTGGTGTTCCTTCTAAGCAGTGTTATAAGAGATCTTGAACTCACAGTTGTTGTTTTTCAGTTAAAAGCTTGAATAGTTTCCTGTTGTTTATTTGTTATAGTTCTCCTTTTTACTGAATGAGATATTGTTGATACTAGTTAGTAGATCTCTTAAAGAGTGATTCCTTAGCATAATTGCATTCAAATTTACTTTTCCACACAATAGATTAAAATAGATTTGAAAATGTGTTAAGGTTTTCCTTCAGATTTGTTTTGGATTGAAACTCGAGAATTAGATATTAATTATTGAGATGATTCGAAATCATTTCATTCTGAATTAGCCTTTGAATTCAGTTGCATAGACAATGTTGAACACTCTTGAAATAAACAGACTTACCCTGGTTTGATAAGTAATGTAGGTATTAAGGTTGCTTTTAATAGTCATCTTAGTGCACCAACATTTTGGCGCCTTTGTTGGGGAGATTGTTTCCAAGTGGTTTCTTTTTACTTTTCTTGTTGTAAAAAAATTGGGTTTTCAAAATGGGAGGTAAGAAAATAAATAACAAACAAGTAAAGTGCTTGCTCATCAGCCCACTTTTCGGTAAATGCATAAAGGTTAAATAGGAGTAGGGGTTTTTATGAATGACTAAGAATAAAAAGATAGAAAAAGATAAAAACTCCCCACCCAAATCCACAAAACCCAAGGGATTGGTGAACCTTGGAAGATCAACTTTTGTAGATGAAATTGTAAGAAAATATGAATCGCAGGCAGCAATAGGCCCCGAGAATATATCTGGAAAAAGCCCCACTATAATCCCTCAGGTAGCAGGCTCACCATATTCAACCAACATTGAGATTCATAGCCAAACTAGAGGATCTGAACATAGCTTTCAGGTTAACAAAAATTTACATTCTGGTCCTTCACAACAGGGAGGATTATGAAATTTAAGAGAAGTAGAGGGAGAAACTAGTGGAGCTATTGAGGAAGAGCCATAGTTGCCTGAAATAGGATCTCCTATGATCCCATATCTAGGCAGTGCCATAAAACCAATTCAAATTGAAAATACTCCACTTACTCAGATAGCATCCCTTGAAATCCCTGAAATATATTGGTACATTTTCGACTAATTGGCGAATCAACAACCTCAAGGTCAGACCTCGATGTTAGAATATCCCATAGTCAACCTAGTAGCTAATGTCGTGATGAAAGCTATTCCCTTGCAAAATCTCCTAACCTTTCATGGGATGATCACAAAGGATCCGGATGCATTCTTATTCAAGTTTGACATCCTCTGTAGAGGCTATGATTACACCACCGATCTACAAAAATTGAAGTTGTTCCCTTCTACACTAAAAGGAGCAACTTTGCGGTGGTTTATGGGTGTAAGCGGATGCACTATTAATTCTTGGGATGAAATGAAAGCTTCATTCCTCACAACATTTAAGGGCTATTGTAAGACTAGGGAATTAAAATACTAAATCTTTAAAATGTCTACAAAGGATAATTAAACTCTAGAAGAATATGTCAAACACTTTCTGTACAATTTGCAAAGATACCCTCACTCCACATTACCAAAAGCAGTCCTGAAAGCCATCTTAACAAAAGGAATGAAAGAAGAATGGATAGATACTTTAAATCTGATGGGGAATGGCGATATCTCTCAAGAGGATTATGATGAATATTGTTTGATTGTGTATTAGTTGTTCACGAGGTAGCATACGTACCAGGTCAAGAAGCTGAGATTCTATGACTAGAGGAAGCAAACCGCTCAATGGAGGCATGATAAGGGTAGAAATCGGTAACCTCCTTGAGGACATAAAGATAGACATCCTGGGCACCCTTACAACACAGTTGGACGTCCTACAGGCCAAACAGAAACAAGCCTTAGCAGAACAGAATTTGGCAGTTTTCTGCCAACGCTACTGGAAGAAGCATAGTCAATGGGAGTGTCCGTAGGACATGGTCCAGACATGCGCTGTCTGCACCAAGACGCATGCCACTGAGTAGTTTCCATCACTTATAGGGTTGAAAGTACTTTTTAAAGGAGAAGAAGAAGAGATAGAACCAGTGTACTTAGTGAACCAGTGTCAACAGTGGCACAACCAATCCATAGGTATGTCACAAGACCCATCTTAGTTCTTTCCTTCTTCACAATTTAATTAGCAACAAAATTCCAGCACAACATGGCAAGGTCAATCACCTTTCTCGACTTGGTAGTCCCAACTGTTTCCTATGTCACATTGGTGATCAGGAGCTCAGGACCAAGTGTCATAAAATGGTCAAAATGAAAGTGCTCAGAACTATTTTGGACCTGAATGACCGGATAGAGCTTGTCCTCTTGATTCCGGTGCTGCAAACGGTTCGAAAAACGGTCTCCGTATGCAAAAGTTATGCCAAAAACAAAATCGCCCAATAACCCTTAATTTTTGAATATTTTTCCCAAAAAAAAAAGAATATTCTGTAGAATATTCTTTGGAACATTCCATTTGGGCAGCCAATCACAAGTTGCCACGTGGCAAGCCCAGAGGCCACCACATGGCTCAGGTGACATCAGCACAATGTGGGCGCATATGGTTAAAATTTTGTAGGCGGACGGAGGATTGAACACGCGACCTGTGTCATAACACTTCAATGCCTTACCATTAGACCATATGGTTGGGACTTGTTTGAATGGCGGCAGAAACTTTATATGAATTTTGAACGTGGTTTGAGTGGGGCCCGAAGGGGGCCAGCCCCCCATGCCATACGACCCAACCCCGGAACCATAGGCTTAAGCCTACCCGCCAGCGGAAAAATGCCAAGGTTAAAGTTTAATGTGAAACATGGTCACATTCTGCAAGTCCAGAGTTAACAAACAGTTACCCAACCATTTTGGCACGTAATCCAATGCATTTAACCCCCAACCACCGATTCGGTCACATGAAATAAATACAACTAACATTTTATCTAACGGTTAGTGGTTGAGCTGGCGGAGTTTTTGTTAGAGCCCTCATAAAATGATGGAATTTCCAAATTTGTCAGGGTTATCTGGCAATCAGCCAGTTTTAACTGGAGTTTTTCTAGGGCAGACTGGAGAAACTTTAATGAGCCATAACGTTGGCTAGGAAAGTCCATTTTGGACAAATTTTTTATTTATTTTGGGTCTCTTCGAGCTTCTGAAGCCATTGGCATAGGTTTCACAGCCATATGGGGTCATATGCAAGTGTTTTAGCTTCGTGTAAGTTCCAGGAGCCACTAGGGCCAAATCAGTTTGGGAGCTGCATTGGGAATTATGCAGCCATTAAATGTGGAACGAAGGTCATTCTTGAAGGTTTTCAGCATTCTGGATCCATTTTTACAGCTCGATTTTCTTATTGAGGCATTCTTCTCACTATTTAGCTTCAAGGAAGCTTTCAGGGCCACAAGAGCCATTTCAGTGCTTGAGCTGTTTGTGGGCTATGTTCATCCATTTTTGTTGATTCAAAAGCTCATGTCTGCTATTTTCGACCTTTTGAGTCTAATGGCAGAGGTTTCAGAAGCCATTGAGGTCATCTTCACCTCGAAATTCTCCATGCAAATCTAGAGGACCACTAGGGCCAATTAGGGAAAGTACTGTATAAGGTACAATTTCATTGTTTAGTGCTTGGGAAAGAGGATGTTTAGCTAATTCCTATCTTTTGATTCTGTATTTATAGTCAGATATGTCTTTTGAGACACTCATATTCTTGTATTAGCCTTTGTAGCATTTTTAATACAAGAGGACAATCCTAGTTTGAGAGGCTTGGTCCAGCAAATGTAGCCCAGAAGGGGTGAACTGCTTTATCATTTTGATGTCTTTATTTGCTAAAGATGATATGCTAAACAAAACTGAGATAAAGTGTTAAACATCAAAAAAAATACATAACTTGCATACACACATAATCACCTATTCAGCTACAGAAAGTTATTTGTCTTATTCTGCAAGACATCAAACTTCAAGTATGTGTATGTCAAAGACTTCTAAGTGTTTACTTTGTTATTTATTTAGGTAGAGCCTATAGAGGGCCAGGTAGCCTCTGGAACTCATCCACTCTTTAGAGGTGACATGTCCGATGAATGCCCCTACAGTCCATCTCTGTATAAGAAATAAGAAGTTTTCACCTTTTTAGAGGTCACTTGGAGAGTATAACTCACATTTGAAATTATGGAAAATGGATACCTTGCACCCTTAAACAGGTACATTCCATTTTTAGATCAGATGGTATCACAGCTCAGGTTGAGCATTTGTTTGTGCAAAAGGTGTTAAAGCAGTGTAAGAGATTGACTGTTTTATGTGTTGCAAATGGTTTCTTGAATAAGAATGGGTTTTTTGTTTAACATTTGGTTAAAGCTTGTCATTTGATTGAAAGCTTTGAGAACTCTTATTTGGAAGTTTCTTTTGTTTGATTAACCATTTACATAATGTCAACTTCTTCCACAAGTGAAGTTTCCTCCTTCACAAAATTCTTCAATGATGACATGAAGAATGAGTTCATTAAGGTGAAGGACATGGTGCAGATTCTCATTGAGGATCAAAGAGAAAGTGTTAAGCTTCAAGCAAAATTGTTGGCTATGAAGGATGAGAAGGAAAAAATTCTCCAAAGACTGCATGACATGGAGAAACAACTCCCTCAAGCTCAAGAAGCTTTTTCCAAGAAAATGCATGAGGATGAGGTAAATCATTCAAACTTGTCTTCCATTTCCTTAATTGAAAAGTGTGTTGGTTCTTTTGAGAAACATACTAGAGGCATAGGGTCCA
>APFE030276193.1:301807-312256 GCA_000404065.3 Pinus taeda | reverse complement strand
AGTTGGTAAAGATTGTATTCTTGGGGAATGCAATAGTTTGAAACATACCTTGCAAGAAGAAGGTGTGCATAAGCATGCCCTTGAACAAGAGAATTGTGAAAGCTCTAAAACCACTGAAGGGATTGATGGTGTTCCAAAGGGAGCCACTTCTTCGTTTGATTCACCTCCTCATGAAGGTAATGAAGGTGAAAGAGAAAGTTATAAATATGATTTCAATCATATTTCCTTTGATCATGTAAATCATGGTAAATTTCCACATAGATATGTGAAAAGAATTGCATGTTCCTTTTGTGGTTTGGATAACCATAATGTTTCTAGATGTTGGAAGAGAATGGCCACATACAGGAAACTTTTGAAGGAAAGGAAGCAAGAAGCCAAAGGTCCATTGGAAAAGGCAAATCATGCTATCAAGAGGATGCACATGTGTTGCACCTACTGCCATAAGCAACGACATACTACTGAAAGGTGTTGGACTCTGAATCCAACAATGCTTCCACAAAAGTTGAAGAAATTGGAGAAAGAGTATGGCAAGAATGGGAAGGAAGTTTCCATCATTGATATGTGTCAAGATTACATGCATGTTGATATCGATGTGCAGTTAAAGGAAACTCCTTTGAAATGGATTGGTAAGAAATGGTTAGAATTCTTATCCAATTAAAGTTGCATGTCTTTTGATTGAATGCATTTGTTTGTTAAGGGAATGCAAGTTGCGTGATGGAAAGGCTGAGTATGAGACTCACTCTATCATAGCGAAATTTATATTCATTTTAGCTTTGAAAGTAAATGTACATGTGATCGAGGATATTGTACTTTTGATTGTACTTAAGATAAAGTTGAAAGATAAACTGCATGCATGAGAATGATATGCATGAGCATAGGGATCATGATGATTTCCTTGTATTTTAAACATGTATGTGTGATTAACTTGAAGGGTTGATTACTTTGCTTTTAACCATGCATGTAATGTAATATTGACTTGGAAAAAGTTAATTTGATCTCCAAGATTGTAAAGAGGAGAAATGATGAAGTGTTTCATCTTTATAAAAGCCTTCTCATTTGGGAGGCAACTATTCTTCTGGAGCAGAGGTGTCATGGATGGGCATCGTGACAGTTGGCAAGCCCACATGTTCAGAGGAAGATTTCAGCTCATATATCATCAAGTATCATTGTTGGTTTCTGCAAATTTTCAGTTTGTCTGGTGAACAAGCTTGGTCGGGATTCGACAAGTACTTGGCTTATGCAGTGAAAAGTCACCATGACGACAGTTGGCAAGGCAGGGCATTTTGGCATCAGTATGCTCTTTTGGCTGAACAGAAGAGGATATTTCTATTCCTCAAGTGTTGTACAGTTGATTTTAGAGATTCAGTAAGCTTTTGGGGACCAAAAGCCTTCTCATTTGGGAGGTGTGATCAGGAGCTCAGGACCAAGTGTCGTAAAATGGTAAAAAATGAAAGTGGTCAGAACTGGTTCAAACCAGAACGACTGGATAGAGCTCATCCTCTTGATTTTGGTGCCATAAATGGTTCGAAAAATGGTCTCCGTATGCAGAAGTTATGCCAAAAACAAAATCACCCAATAACCCTTAATTTTTGAATATTTTTCAAAAAAAATAAATATTAAAAAAAGAATATTCCATTTGGGCAGCCAATCACAGGTCGCCACGTGGCAAGCCCGAAGGCCGCCACGTGGCTCAGGTGACATCAGCACAATGTGGGCGCATATGGTTAAAATTTTGTGGGCAGATGGAGGATTGAACATGCGACATGTGTCATAACACTCCAATGCCTTACCGCTAGACCATATGGTTGGGACTTATTTGAATGGTGGCAGAAACTTTATATGAAGTTTGAACGTGGTTTGAGCGGGGCCCGAAAGGGGTCAGCCCCCCATGCCATACGACCCAGCTCTGGAACCGTAGGCTTAAGCCTACACGCCAGCGGAAAAAAGCCAAGGTTAAAGTTTAATGTGAAACGTGGTCACATTCTGCAAGTTCGGAGTTAACAAACAGTTATCCAACCGTTTTGGCACGTAATCCAATGCATTTAACCCCCAACCACCGATTCAGTCACATGCAATAAATACAACTGACATTTTATCTAACGGTTAGTGGTTGAGCTGACAGAGTTTTTGGCGGAGCCCTCCAAAAATGGGGGAATTGCCAAATTTGTCAGGGTTATCTGGCAGTTAGCCAGTTTTAACTGGAGTTTTTCTAGGGCAGATTGGAGAAACATTAATGAGCCATAACTTTGGCTAGGAAAGTCCATTTTGGACAAATTTGTTTTTGATTTTGGGTCTCTTCGACCTTCTGAAGCCATTGGCATAGGTTTCATAGCCATCTAAGGTCGTTTGCAGGTGTTTTAGCTTCGTGGAAGTTCCAGGAGCCACTAGGGCCAAATCAGTTTGGGAGCTGTATTGGGAATTGTGCAGCCATTGAATGTGGAACGAAGGTCATTCGTAAAGGTTTTCAACATTATGGATCCATTTCTACAGCTCGATTTGCCTATTGAGGCATTCTTCTCACTGTTTAGCTTCAGGGAAGCTTTCAGGACCACGAGGGCCATTTCAGTGCTTGAGTTGTTTGTGGGCTATGTTCATCCATTTTTGGTGATTCAAAAGCCTATGTATGCTATTTTCGACCTTCTGAGTCTAATGGCAGAGGTTTTAGAAGCCATTGAGGTCATCATCACCTCGAAATTCTCGATGCAAGTCTAAAGGGCCACTAGGGCCAATTGGGGAAAGTACTGTATAAGGTACAATTTCACTGTTTAGTGCTTGGGAAAGCGCATGTTTAGCTAATTCCTATCTTTTTATTATGTATTTACAGTCATATCTATCTTTTGAGACACTCATATTCTTGTATTAGCCTTTGTAGCATTCTTAATACAAGAGGACAAGCCTAGTTGGAGAGGCTTGGTCTAGCAGATGTAGCCCAGAAGGGGTGAACTACTTTATCATTTTGATGTCTTTATTTTATGAAGATGATATGCTAAAAAAAACTGATATAAAGTGTTAAAGAGCAAAAAAAATACATAAATTGCATACACTCATAATCACCTATTCAGCTACAGAAAGTTATTTGTCTTATTCCGCAAGACATCAAACTTCAAGTATGTGTATGTCAAAGACTTCTAAGTGTTTACTTTGTTATTTCTTTAGGCAAAGCCTGTAGAGGGCCAGGTAGCATCTGGAACTCATCCTCTCTTTAGAGGTGACATGTCCGGTGAATGCCCCTACAGTCCATCTCTGTATGAGAAATAAGAAGTTTTCACCTTTTTAGAGGTCACTTGGAGAGTATAAGTCACATTTGAAATTATGGAAAATGGATACCTTGCACCCTTAAACAAGTACATTCCATTTTCAGATCAATTGGCCAAATCAGTCCTTTCCTGGTAATGGTTGGCCGAATTCTCCTTTTTCTACTCCTTTTTGGCAAAATAATCCATAGCCATCCTAGTGGTCTACATCTACTTCACAAAATTCGAATTGGTCTTTGAATTGGCACCGACCTCTAGGGATAACCAATTCACCTATGGAGATAGGTCCACAACCTCAACCTACATTATGAGCCCCATATCCATTGTATAAAAATACTCAACCCCTTTTGTGTCCCCATCTACCAAATCAAACAAATCCAAACCTCAATAATATACATGTTCAACAAGTACAAATCGTTGAAAATTCAGAACTCAAGACCAAACAAAAAGAATGTAGTGAAGTTTTGTTGAGGTTAGGACACATTATCACTCCTGAGGAAGACAAAGTCCAGCCACCAAATGAGTTAGAAACATCACCTATAACTACACCCTCGACTCCGACTGATAGAGAAATAAAATAGGGAGAAGACACAATCGAACATAAAGATCCTAAAAAAATCATAGTTACTTCTTCCCTGTACCCTAAAACATTAGAAATACCTAAATAAATTGTTTATCCATACTTTTATCTCTTAGGGGAACTTAAAAATATATGCGTTAATATTCCTCTCCTATAGGCCATCCATTATATTCCTATTTATGCTAAAAAGATTAAAGAACTATGTGCAAAATTGCCTGAGGAAAATAAAAGCTTCACCAAATATCCATGTCATAGGGACCTTGTCTGATTTACTTTTGGGCGGGGAAACACTGATAAAATATGACGATCTAGGGAATCCCATAGTTATTGTCCAAATCTATGGCCACTCCTTCTCAAACACACATTGAATTGGGCACAACCATTAACATCTTAACTGCGGAAACTTGTGAGACACTTGGTATCTCACCTCTGGAACCCACCACCACCCTGCTATAACTCATTGATCATTCGGTGGTAAAACTAGAGGGAACTTTACATGACATTACAATTTCCGATGATTCATGGGAGTACCCAGTGGATTTTCTAGTTATCAACCCAAAAAGTCGATTAGATGGGCACCCTTTAATTTTGCGCAGACCTTGGTTGGCAAAAGCTATTGCTTACATGGTTTACCATGTGGGAAGCATGACCATTTGATGAGCGCATGTATTGCAGCAAGGATGTTAAACCTCTTGGGCTACCAACTTTACTTATCATCCCAGGGTTCGTACAAACTTGTAGGTGACAGTGTTGTATGCACAATGAAAAGTGATGGTTCTACCTATTGTCAGTGTTTAGCTGGCGAGAAAACACTGGGGTTCCAAGTTAGACTTCTATAGAGTCAGAAGAGGCTTGATTCTTTGATGCAAGAAGGTAAAATCAACTCTAAGAGAGTTACTCTACTGTAGTAATGGAAACATCCACCATGTAATGCTAAACCCACACCATACCCTAATTAACCATTTAAGAAGCTATGCTAAGCAAAATTTCTAAACCAACAATAAAAAAATGCTACTATCTAAGATGTAGAAGTAAAAAGAATCAAACAATACTAATGTACAATCAAAGAAACCAAACTAAATCTGTTTTCAATTTTTTGGTTTTTTCGGCAAAACAAGTATGCAAACTAATTGTTCTTGTGGATATGATAAGTGGGTTAAGGGTGTTTGAGGATAACTAGAAGGTTTATGGAGTAGTTGGATGGTGTGGAGGGGTCCTAGGAGGCATTTTGCAACTTCCTAGAGGTTTCCCATCAATTTGGCCTCAAAACAGGTCGTTTTAGGAAAACCTACAGGATCTACTAGAAACCGACAGGATGATCCTATAGGAATTATAGGAAACATACAAGATATAGCTGAGAGCTAAGTGTGAGGTGTTGGAGGTGCTGGAAAGCTTAGGAAAGATGTGTGATGGGTGGAATGGAGTCTTAGAAGGTCTAAGAGCACTCAGGAGTCAATATCTAAGATAAAAGATGGCTAGATTCGCTCAATGTGTTTAGGATAATTTCAATGAAAAAGGATGAAAAACGAGTGAGGGTGATGGTGAAACAAGGGATGGCTAAGGAGGATGAAGTTTAAGGTGGCTACTGGTTATGAAGTCTTGGTCTCCTCCTGAAGCACCTACTCTACTTAAAATATGTGTGTCTTCCAAAAACTATGCAACAATATACATTTTCATAAACTAGAAAAGCATGAATGATTGCCTATATTATGCATGAAGAAATTTGTTGAAGGGAATGAAAGAATGAGTGAGATCTTATTGCAGAAATGGAGATGCAAAAACATGACAATGAAATCTTCCTTGCAACATTAACCAAATACTGAATTAAATACAACTAACTCCAAAGCTCATAAAAGAACTAGAAATCTATGTTTTTGGGGCTGCTGAAGGGTCCCTTCCTCATGTCATGGTCCCAGAGGGAGGAGGTGAGGCCGAGACACCTGCTAAAAACATTATGCTGATCATTTTTCTCCTTGCTATCCTGCTACTTGAAAGAAGGCACAAATGGAAGCAAACTATCACACAACCAATCTAATCTACACTACCTGTAATGGAAATGCATCTATTAAGCAAATTAACATTTAAGCTATGAATCTACACTAAGAATACATGTACAATAAAGAGGAGCCTTGGCTACTAGGGTTGGGACCTAGCCCAATAGCTTTATCCCTTTGAGTTAACTCAGTGCTCGCTCAAAACAAAACTCATTCTCATTACTAAAACAACAGATTACATCAAAAGAACTGTCACAAGTCTTGCAGCTTGAAAATAGAGTAGAGTTTTACAATGAAAATCTGAATCCTACTGAGATCCTAGGCCTCTCTACTTATACATCTGAAGTATCCAACGACTTCCTTAAAATTAAGGAGGCTCGGCTCCCAAACTTGAGATAAACTAGTGCTTTTTCTTTCACTTGCTCAGCTGCCTTCTAGTCCTCATGATTTGGCTGTTTGCACTCTGAGCTGACCAAGGAATATTCAAATGGAGGGGTAGTAAATGTGGAGGATTTACCTCCTATAATCCCTCTCCTTGGTCCCATTCTAGTCTTGACCTTGGTCTTTGCAAAAATTCCTTTATTTTCTTCTTTAATCCTACATTAAATGCACATTAGACCATAAAGCAAAATATCCAACTCTAACTCATCTCATAAACAATATATAGTAAAAATCATGCAATAAGTTATGAGAATAGTTGGTTTGACTAAGTTATGAGGTGAATTAAGGCCCATATAATTACCCAATGACAAGGCTCATGATCAGCCCCTACTGAAAGTGTTTCTCATCCTCTGAGAAACTTAGTCAATATCCATATCCTTCAAGGCTCTGATAGCCTCTATGACATCCTATGCCTCTACTGTGGTATCCACTTCTTGTTCATAGAAGCCTGCTTTCTTTTCTACCTCTTCCCACTGCTTCTTTCCTTCTTCTTCTTTTCTCTCTTCTAGCATCCCTAAGAGTAGTGGTGGATTGAGTTTTAGGCCTATCCAATTGACCTTCAACCTTTGCATAGATTTCTTATACATAGGTGTCCTATTGAATGCCTCTCTCAACCTTTGAGGGGAGTGATATTCTCTTATCTTTAAGCTGAGGATAAAAATTGAGAGAAGAGCCGCGGACCTGCAATTTCTAAAACAATGTAGGAACAAGAGAATCATTCCTCATTTTGCTAAGGTTAATCACAGACTATTCAATCAGTATAATAAT
Organism: Pinus taeda; assembly: GCA_000404065.3. NCBI lineage: Eukaryota > Viridiplantae > Streptophyta > Pinopsida > Pinales > Pinaceae > Pinus > Pinus taeda. The sequence goes on along the minus strand of APFE030276193.1, from coordinate 305,219 downwards.
AAGTCATTTTTGAAATTAAGCCTGGCCCTAATCTGAAGTGAAATTAAGAGAACCCAGGCAGCCTTGGATAATCTCAACAGACTGGCCCTCTCCTGGCATCTGAAACTCACCATGAAAATTAGCTCTGATCTTTGGAAAATTGTTGATGCAAAAGCTGCATTGAAGGCACAGACAGAAGGAAGAATCGCCAGGGAAAGACAATCCAAGAAGATTGCCAAGCTGGAAAAAAACATGGTTGATAGCAACAGCAACATCTACAGTTCCTAGGCTGTTCCTGATTCCTACGCTGCCCCTAATGATTCCAGCAGTTCCGCTTTGATCCTGGATGACACCTGCAGTTCCAGAAATACCATAAACACCATGATTCCTGCGCTGAGCTCATCAATTAGAAACGAAGGTTCAGTGGTCAGCAACGCAGAACTTGCCAGAAGCACCAGAAACGCATTTTACACAGGTATCAACGCAGGTTCGGAGCGTGGTTCAGAAGGTAGTAACGCAGGTACAGAAGGCAGTAAAGGTAGTAACGCAGGTATTGGCTCAGCAATTAGAAACGCTGTCTACACAGGTATTAATGCAAGAGCACCAGGAACGCAGAGCTTGCCAGATCCCGAGCATGGTATTAATACAACCGGAGGAATAGAAATGGTGACAGCGTTAGCCCAATTAGACACAGGTTTGGAAGCTAACGCAGGCTCAGAAGGTAGGGCGGTGAGTGATGATGACAGTGTTAGCTCTATTCAAAACATTAACACAGGTTTGGTTAACGCAGGTTTAAAGGAGGATGCGGTGATTAACGCTTGTCAGGAATATGATATCAACGCAGGTAATACGGTGGGGCAGAATAACTATGGTAATGATGCTTCCTACGCTACCCCAGGTTCGAATATCTTCCCCAGCACATTAATTAATAACATTAATTCGGCAAGCAGTACAATTAGTAAAGTGGGTTCGTGTAATTCGGTTTATAATAGCAGTAGTAAGGATATAAGAATCAGGAATTATAATACTCATAAGAGCAAAGGCAGCCTAAAGAGTATAAAATTCGATGCTGCAAATAATTCAAACTATGGGATGGGCAATAATCTTGATGCTTCCAAAAATAACGATAACATTAATAGGGTTGGGGACCCCTCTGTTCAGAATTCACAAGGAAAAAGGGTTGTGAATCTCTCATCTACAATACTCAATCCTGAAGAAATTAAAATCTTGAGCAAGGGTTTGGGATTTGCAGTCTCACCAAAGAACATCCCTTTCGAAAGCATCATTTGCAACATTGAGAATGGGACACAAGGTCTCTCATCAAACGACAGGGAAATATTAAGACAGGAATGTTCGTTAGCCTTGTTGAAATCTAAACGCCCAAAGAGTAACCTTGATAAAGAAGGGAGAGAGGCTCTGAAGTCTATCCGTAATAATGATAAAATAGTGGTTCTAAAAGCTGATAAAGGTGGAGAAACCGTTGTGTTAAACAAGGAAGACTACATTCACAAAATGAATGAGCATTTGGGTTGTGGAAGTTATAAAAAGGTCAATTCTAACCCAATTCCCAAGGTGATGAGGCAGGTCAAGAAAGCCATCATGGAAACCAACCTGGATGACAAATTAAAAAAGAGGTTGATGCCCACCTGTGAGGTTATTCCTAGAATCTATGGATTACCGAAAATCCATAAAGAAGGGGTCCCTCTCAGACCAATTGTCAACACTATTGGTTCCCCTACATATGAATTAGCTAAATATGTAGCCAAAATCCTAAAACCTCTGGTTGGTAACACAGACTCCTTCATTAAAGACTCAACAGATTTTGTTAAACTTATTAAGGATAAAAAGGTGGATGAAGATAATATTCTAGTAAGCTTTGATGTCGTATCATTGTTTACAAAGATTCCCCTTGATGAAGCTATGCATGTTATAAAGATGGTCACCGATCCTCAAACAGAAAAACTTGCGGAAATCTGTTTACGGTCCACCTTCTTCAGTTTTCAAGATCACTATTATGAACAAATTTCAGGAGTTGCCATGGGTTCCCCGCTCTCACCTATTGTCGCTAACCTGTACATGGAGCACTTTGAGAAAAAATCCCTTGACTCATTCCACTTAAAACCAGCATGGTGGAAAAGATTCGTTGATGACACCAACCTGAATTGGACTCATGGTAAAGCAGAGCTTGAGAAATTCTTCAATCATCTTAACTCCTTATCCTCTGAAATCAAATTTACTATGGAGCTTGAAGATAATGGTAAGATCCCCTTTCTAGATGTCCTGATCAGTAGAAAGGAAGATGGAACTTTGGGACACCAGGTCTTTAGAAAGAAAACTCACACGGATAGCTATCTTCATGCTGACTCTTACCATCATCCATCCCAGAAATCTGGCGTTTTAAACACCCTTGCTGTCAGAGCTTTCGGGATTTCTGACCCGGATCACCTAAAGGAGGAGATTGAACACTTAACCTCTGTCTTCAAAAACATTGGGTACAAAGAATGGAGTATCAAGAAGGCTATAAAAAGGGCTCAAGACAGGGCCCTCTCTAAGCGAAACCCTGAGGACAAAGAAAATCAGGGGAGGGTTTACCTTCCTTACATCCAGGGGGTTACCGACAAGATTGCGAAAATATTAAAAAAGAAAAACATAGATACTCAATTTAAAACATGTGGAACCATAAGGCAGATGATGAGGTCAGTTAAGGACAACATCGATCGTCAGCAACTCAAGGGAGTGTACAAGATTGACTGCTCGTGTGGGAAGAGTTATATTGGGGAAACAGGTCGATCTCTGAAAACAAGGCTTAAAGAGCACGCAGCTGACATAAAGAATGATAGATCTCATACGTCGGCCCTTGCAGAACACTCATCCAAGACCAAACATCACATGTGTTTGGAAGACGCCAAGGTAATTGCAAGGGAGGACAATTGTCACAAAAGGAAAATCAGAGAGGCCATTGAAATTATGAAATTCCCGCAGAACCTCAACAGGGACAATGAAAGCGAAATCAGTGGGAACTGGTTCCCCCTGATCAGACGAATTACCCCTTCGAAACCCTTGGAAGCTCAAGATCAATAGACCCTCCGGTCAGAAGGTATGCTTATTTAAATAATTTAATAATTTAATAATTAATTAATCTTCCCCATTTTTAAAATAAATTTAATTTAATTAATTATATTAATTTAATTCAATTTAATTAATTAGATTAATTAAATTGAATTGAATTAAGGCTTAATTAAATTAAATTAAATTAAATTATGGGCTATCTTAGATATTAAAATAAATTAGGGGTTAGGTTTTTAAATTAATTAAAATAAAATAGGGGTTAAGTTTTTAAAATTAATTTAATAAAAAGTAATAGTATTAATTAATATAATATTAAGAGGCTCAATTTAATGATTATATAAATATTAATAAAAATATGATTAAT